>VYZW01057645.1:85671-107732 GCA_013401315.1 Balaeniceps rex | reverse complement strand
TTTTTAAATAACAGCAAAAAAAATTTAAGGTTTTTTCCTTGAGACTCAAACCATAAGTGATCTGTCATCATTGCTCAGAAGTTGCTCACAGCATCTAATTTCACCTCAGTTTCCTTTAAAAATATTAGAAAAACGTTACAGGGAAGAAAACAATGCAAGCTCAAATACTGTATTTTACTTCACATAACGTTTCAAAATTACTTCACATATAGGTAAACAATTTGCTCTCTTTAGGACACTTTGGTCTTTAGCAGAAAAAATATTTTGTACAAGAAAGACTGGGGGAGTGGAGAGGAAGCAAACTTTNGTTCTGCTGAGCTATCTGCTATCACACTGATGAAGCATTTGTTCTTCAAGAAATAGTCTTTAGGTTCGTTAGTCATGAGTCATGTTTTTGATAACAAATGTGTATCAGCTTCTAAATCAGCACCGGTCATAGTGCTAGCTTGAATGCACGCATAGGCTGAGAGTAAACCATAAACGTAGAGGCAATCATCAAAACATACTGCAGCCTCTTATGAACACTCTGGAACAGAATTTACTCAGCTCACTTTTTCAAAATTTAAGTGACACGCTCATGTAACATATGAAGAGCCGAATATTGCAAAGCCCACAAATAACTAAAAATACTACTTTTTTTTTTTAATCAATACAGTCTTTAAGGACTTCATCAGATACAAATCTTCTCAGCTCTGAGTAGAATGCATTCTCTCAGTGGCACAAATGAGATCTGGAGGTCTTGAATGGAGACAGTGAACTATTGGAGGAAAAGTAAGTGAGCAGTGACATTTAAAGGAGGTCCAAACCTACTCCTAGGGACTGAATTACTCAGTAGTAGTTATTTTAAAAGAATAATAGTTTCATGAACCAGTATGTGATAACAATTTACTTGAAATAAGATGGAAGGCTCTTTATCGGGAAAAGCTGCTTGTGATAAGTAACAAATTCCAATGACGACTCTCAACAGCCAGGCAAGTATGAAAAGAAAAATCTGTATCAAACCAATGTTGTAATAATTCACGTGACACAACAGAAAATATTTTTTAAAAAATAGAAGCAAAACAATAATCATTTGCAGAATCTAGCTAGAACAGAAATCTTGAGTTTGAAAACAGCACTTTAAGAAATCTGATAGCTGCAGCAGAAATCAAATTTTTAAATAACAGCAAAAAAAATTTAAGGTTTTTTCCTTGAGACTCAAACCATAAGTGATCTGTCATCATTGCTCAGAAGTTGCTCACAGCATCTAATTTCACCTCAGTTTCCTTTAAAAATATTAGAAAAACGTTACAGGGAAGAAAACAATGCAAGCTCAAATACTGTATTTTACTTCACATAACGTTTCAAAATTACTTCACATATAGGTAAACAATTTGCTCTCTTTAGGACACTTTGGTCTTTAGCAGAAAAAATATTTTGTACAAGAAAGACTGGGGGAGTGGAGAGGAAGCAAACTTTCTGGCTTCCAGACTATTTCATCTAACTTCAGACCTCAAGATAAGCATAACTTCGCATTAAATTCTAACAAATTTCATTATTTTTGTTATTTAAAGAATATTTAGTGCACTATTCTAACTAGGCTTTAAGAACAACTGCAACATTCATATGCCTCAGCTTGATTCTACCACACACTAGTTACCTTGCAGTGATAATAATCCTCAGAATGGTCAAGCTTTGGTTTCATTCATACAAGGTTACACTGATTTAGCTACAGCTACAGCCACAGCTAAACTATTATAATCTCTGTGAATGAGAAGGTTGTATTTGTTATACACTAGGATAAAAAGTAACCCATTTCTAACTGGAGTGAGGTATCTGCAAAAGGAAAGAAAATGCACTACCAAACTCAAGTTTACAGAGAGCAGCAGAGGTTATCAGGAGCACATGGATCAGCACTAGGGAGACAGAGCAAGCAGACCAACTATCTTTGTAATGGTTTAGACAAACATTTGAAAAAACAGCGTAACACATAAAAAGAAGCGAAAGATAATCTCATATCTACTGGCAACAACTCTTACACAACAAAAATAAACAATGAGCAGGTGGACCAAAAAAAAGCAAGATTTTTTTCATTCTGCTAGAGATTTGGTTGGTTTGGTTTGTTTTTAAGTACATTCTAAATGAAAACCAGTGGGGAAATGGCTACAATAACAAAGAAATCCAAAACACTGGAGCAAAGGATAATCTGTCACCATCCAGAATGAGTTCTGGATGACATTTGAGCAATGCCCCAAAAACTCAAGCTCCTTCAGTGTGTTCTCCTTTTGGGAAGTCTTCCCTTCCTCATCTCAAGTACCAAAGAAAGCCATGATGTCAAATACACACCAATTCAAACGAAGTATATGGCTGACAACCAGAAGCCCTGAATTCCTTTATTCTAGGTTACTAAAGGATGCTAACTCATACACTTCACAACTTCATTTTTTTCTCACCCCCAAGAAATTGCACAGGGTCACATACTCCAGATAAAAGGCATAGCTATGACATCACATGGATGAGACAGAGCTATGAACCAGCAGTCAGACATACCTACTTTGCTACAGGACTCCTCTCTGAACAAGGAACAAAACAAAGGAAACCTGACCTGCAAGTTTCCTGTTGTCTATAAAAGAGCCACAGGCAAAAGTTGCTCATTTGCCACTAGCAGGAGGTCTGCGCAGATATTAACGTAAGAAAAGGGGTATACCCAATTTGTGAAGTTTAGATCATGCAAGCTCACCCTTAACAGAAGGTGAGGGTCTGAGTTTTAAACCATTCTCAGAACAGAAGTATTTTAACACCCTTCTTTCATACTAATGGATTTATGATTTTGTATCATTTACTCTCTAATGAGAGTAAGACAAAGAAGGCAGGCAGATAATACCTCAATTTCTGGGACATCAGATCTAAAGGAAAAGCAGCTTTTCAATTCCTTTCTATGTTTCAAAGCAGCATAACTTGCTCTAGAAAAAAAATCTTCTTTTTCAGATCTCATTTCTTGCATTAAATCTACACATGAAATTGAAATGAATCTAACAAAATATAGCCCCAGGAATCACTGCAAATGCATCCATTTGGAGGTGAAAAGAGATTTAGGCATTTGCATATGNAAAAAAAAAAAAACAACACACCAGTATTGCCTCAAACAAGGCATTCCTTCTAAACAAGACTCACAAGTTACAGGACAAGTATCTGCAGCATTTGGGATATGGGAATGATGGTGCCTGAAATATATGTTCACAGCCTTTAATGGAAGCAGGATCAAGTCCTTCCCCATTGGAATTTCAGGGACACAGTTTAGCTTCATAAACAAGTCTCAATACACAACCAAAAGTGTCTTTAAAACTAGGTCACTTAACTGATTTCACTGTGTGCTAGTGCACTGAGCAATCTTAAGCATTAGAAAACTTTAAATTAAGAAAATGTCAGCTCCAAAGTAAATACTCAAATCTGCAAGAAAGTTGCTTTACTGGAAAGGCTCTCTTAAAGAGAAGGTATATTCAGAACTCCAAGAAATGTCTTACCAGGAAAGACAGAAAAAGTAGTTACACCTTGTATCAATCCCATGCCTATATTGTATATGTTCTCTTTAATATTATACCTATTTCTTTTGCTATTTTGTAAGCTTCATCTGGTGTCCTGGCAACTAGTCCGTGTGGAACAGAAATGCCAGCCTCCTGCAACAGTCCCATGCTCATGTATTCATGTAGCGAAAGTCTCCTCTGTTGCTGTTGTTGCACCTGAAATCCATGATTATTGAGTATTCCTGGACTTCCACCAAGTACCTGAAGAAAAAGGAAAAAAAAAAGAAAACAAAAAGAACAAAGAACATGACTGTGTTGTGAAAAACTGCCCCTTCGTTTAGGTTAAAAAAAAGTCTACATATTAAACAAGCACAGTTTAGTGTACCAATGCAAGCACCTGAATACTTAATCCTATGCTTGTTGTACATTACCCTTCCACATTAGTCATTCATGTCACATCTGGTATTGGGTTTTGTGAGGTTTTATTGGGGCAGCAGGAAAGAGCTGGTGAAGCTGCTAGCACTGACAAGGACTGGCAGGGTTAAAACACCCCTGAGTATTTAGTCAGCATTTAAGTACTTTAAGGAATATATCTGCAGGGAAAAGGACCTTGAGGAATTTTGGAAGCATAAGAGAACAGATTCATTCAAAAGTTTTGGTAGATTGCCTCTGTCTGCCAAACTAAGAACCGAGCCCTGGGAAAGAGGGGCAGCAGAAACTAAGTTACATCACCTTCAGTGATTGCACGTGGTGAATTTAATTCGCTACAGAACAGACTATTCAGCCTTCATATGACTATAGTGAAACAGAAAAAATTAGCTATGACCCATTTCAAACATCTACACTGAATCAGAGGGTTGCCAAAAGTGCAAAATAACTCTAACATTTCAAATGCTAAGTAAAATATAATGTGCCTAATATTCAATCCAGGAAGTTCCAGTGTGGAATGAGTCTTAATTTCATCTGCAAAAGTGATGTACAGAACTCCAAGAATTTCTGATAGATATTTTGTATAAAGTAATTCAGTGAGAAACTGATTTTGATTATAAAACATCAGAAGTGGTACTACACGAGCAATGCCTTTTAAAAAAGAACAGCTACTCATGAACTTTAAGACGACGCAGATTTCCACAGGGTACCTTGTAAAGTATCTGTATTTTGTAACAAGAAAATTATCAACAACAAAAGTAAAAAATGTTTGCTGTATTTTTCATACTTCACTATACAGGAACAACATCTTAATTTTATACACACACAAAACAGCAAACCTACTGAATTCAGCTAACCCATGAACATAGATTAGCACTGAAAGATTCAAGGTAAAAAGACTACAAAACAAACTTAGATACAAGCAAAATTTTGTGGTTTTATTTTTTTAGTATGTACCACTGGCACAAGTACCAAAAAAATCAGTCTGTATTACAAAGTTTCTAACAGACTGAATTTTTAAGGTCTTGTTTCATTTTAAATAAAGCAAGCATGCAGGTAACACAAGAGCTTTACTATGGCATTTCAAGCTAGCGAATCGACAGAGCCTATTTAACCTCCAAAGGATTCCTTCTGTAAACAGGAGGCCCTTTCCTTGGCATGAAACGCAAGCGAGAGGTGCTGAGCGCTGTAGCTGCTGTTTCTGGCGCTGACTGACTGACCGGCCGGGCCCTGGGAGGCTGTGCGTAACACGAGAGGGGAACTCGAAGCGACCTTCCTCCATATGTGGAAGGAGAAGAAAGTCGCAAGGGGAGTTACACACTTCAGACTCCCTAGCTCTTTCGTTTACACTGCCTTTCAGGCGTTCTGCAGCCAAAAACAAGACCATACCCGAAAAGGCATTCACAGGAAACAAGAGCAGAGACTGGGGAGATGCGAGCTGGAAGAAGAGTGTACTGACACAGCCCGACCCCTCGTATGAGTAAGGTAACGGCGGAGATGGAAACATTAGCATTTCTAAGCAGGTTAGGGGAGGGGGTTTGGAAAAGAAGGAAAAGGGAACCACGCCGGGAAGACGTGCCACAAGCAAGAACAGCAGCTGCGGGGGGACGTACGCCAAAGGCGGGCACACGGCTGCCAGCGCCGCCGCCACGACCGGGCAGGGCAGGACGGCGGCAGGAGCGGGATGAGGCGACTGTTCCTCCCGCCGTCGCTTCGCTGGGAGTGACCCCGACCCCAGCCGGCCCGGGCCTGGCCCAGCCTTGCCCGCTCCATCGCGCCCCCGCTCCCGAGCGGCCGCTACCTTCGCCGTGGCGGTGCCCAGCGTGGCGCGGAGGCCGTTGCCCCTCAGCCCGGCCGACACCCGGCTGCAGATCATGGAGGCCGCCATGGCTGAGCCCCTTCGCCCTCGGGTGCCCCTCTCAGCGCGCATGCGCTACCACCGAGAGGGGGCGGGGAGCAGAGGGGAGGGGGCGGGGAGCAGAGGGGACGGGGCGGAGCAGCCCGTTTTTCAACGACTTTGTTTTAAAAAAAGGTTATTTTCCGACAGGGATCCTAAAAAGGGTTGTAATCCGCCCACGACCGTCCCGCCCACGTCGGCCCCGGTTGGCGCCATACATGTTCAGATGGGAGGAGAGGGCCCCAACTCCCTTCTGCCATCCCTGCCCTGGTTCTGCTTCAAAGTGGAAAATTTGTCAATATTTTTGCTCTGAGGGATTTTTTTTTTTCGTATTTCAGGGTGTCTTTGTGCAATAACTCAAGCACATCAGTTACCAAACTGAAGACCCACTCTTTCTAGGTACTTACTTTGCAGCCCATCGTCACTCCCCCTGTACTAGGCTCCTCCATCATGACACGAAACCATTTCTGCCTCACGCAGCTCGAAGCTGCACCTCCACCTTTGCAGTCTAGTATGTGTACTTCTACTGTGGCCGCCTTGAGCCACGTCACTACCGAACCTAAGTGGGGGACAGACGTCTCTGCAGAAACCAGTGAGCGGATCTTGTGACTCTCAAGGAGGCGAAGCTTTTTCCTTTAAAAGAAAACAGTAATTAGGAAAAGAGTAGTCGCCTGGGAAACCAGAATGAGGAATGTCCTCTACCAATAATAAAGAAAAATGCAGTTGTTTCCATACATCATGGATGTCAAAGCTAGATCTGATCTGAAGGGAAGCATGCCGGAGCTGTGATTCTTGTGAGTTTTGTAACTGGAATTACCCAATAACTGGACAAGTTGCATTCTTTTGTACTGAAAGTGCACTATCATAGCTTCTCCTTGGGTGAGTATTGCAAAAGACGGAGTAACCGTGGTTCAGTTATTTTGCTTCTGGTCCTCTGCTGTCTGTGTATATTGTCATCTGTTAGCATTGCAGTGAGCTCAGCAGAGTGCTTAGATCTGCACCTCTGACGTTCAGACATGCAAGGTAGGAGTACATGTCACTGAACCTGTAAGCAGCTGCAAAATTTTGATAGACTGTCCAAAATTTTCCACCACAGCTGATAAGACTTCCCTCTGCCAAGGGGGAAAAAGAAAAAAAAAAAACAAAAACAACCAGTTAAACTCTGTGCTCTTTCTCACCCAATTACCTCTCCTCGATACGTACAGTGGCTCTTTGCTAGTCACGAGGCCTGCCTGTGGCTCCATCGCAGGACCATACTGGTATGTCATTTCCACATACAAACTTCAGGAAATCTCACAACTCCAGGAGACTCTCCGAAATGACATCCCCCTTGGAAAGGGGAAGAAAAGGTATGCAACAAAGTTTACAAAGATGATGTAATGAAGCTTGACAAAACTTAAAACCTTAAGCTTAAAAGCCCAAAGCTACTGTTCAGAGACCAGTACTGGCTGCAGGTCAGGAAACCGGACTTAATCCTCACTCAGTTGCCTGCTACTGCAAGAAAGTTGGACAAATCTCTCTGGGTTTATAATTCATTCTTGCCTTTGCAAAGAGCTGTAAGACATTCAGAGTACAATTACTATTCTATATTCTTCTTCTCACTATGGGTGACTTCTTCCAGTTTTAAGACGAAGATTTTTATCTTATACATCAAAACAAGAAATGTTACATGGTCTTGCAATATTGAAGGACTTCTAGAAAGATTGTAGCAGCTGCTGCCATTGTCTACAGTCCGATAAACAGCTGTATGGAGACCTTTAATTATTTGGATGTTGTATTGTCTGATTTCCTTGTCACATGTGAGAACTGATCTAGCTGGCATTCATTGTAAAAATCCATGAATTTCTGTCTGCTTTCTGTCTGATCACCAGTGCCACCATCCGGCTCAGACTGTCAGTACAAGGTGGTTGGGAGTTAACACAACTCAAACCTTAAAAACATCCATTCTTGGAAATGACATGTTCACCTTTTCTTTGCTTTCTTAGAGAAAGAGGAAAAGATAATGATCTTGGCTACAACCAGGTAACTCCTAGTGAGTCCAGTTAAAGTAACTCAGGTTTGCATAGGATCAGCCTGGTTCAATACCTGACCCACGCTTGCGGAGATTGTGCAAGGGGCATGCACTGTAGGATTCTGGTAGATATTCAGATGTTTTGCTAAATCTCCAGAAAATTCTAGATATAGCTTCCTTCGTATTTGAAGTTTAAAATGGTGAGATTTCTTGCTAAAGTCAGAATAAGCTTTTTAACACAGGATTGAGGCCCGCTCTGAAGCTGTATTTAAGTCTATAAAGGAGGAGGATAGAAGGTACACTGCAAATGAGGTAGAAGGAGCAAAGATGTTTTAACAGACAGCCAGCTGTTTGAGGCCAAATAAAGCACCCCAGAAGGCTCAGGCAGCATGAAATAGATATGAATTTGCTTTATCATGGATTTACCACATCTACCTAGTGACAATGGTACAATCTGATTTGCTTCCCAGACCTTGTAAGCTCCATTGGTTGCCATTTAAGTCGAAAAACATGAGACCACAGGGTCTTGCCAAGAAGGACATCTCAGTGAGAAAGCCAAAGCCTCTGCCAAAGCCATGAGTTTAGAAGGTATAAAATTTCCAAGAACAAAGGAAGAGATTTAGCAGGGGCTTAAAAAGCATCCCAGTACCCGTGGAGAAAACCTCACTGAGCTTTCCAGAACACTTTTAGTTGAAGACAGGAGGGAGGAGCCCACTTTTGCCGTATGGTAGGTGAGTAAACTGGCTTAGCTGCCAGACCAGCCAAGGTCAGAGCAAAAAACCTGACTCGAAGCAAGGTGAGAAGAATTCTTCAGTGGTGTCTACATTGTTTTACATAGCATGTCTTGCAGCCAGTGAATTCTCTCTGCATTGCTTGTCTGCAGGAGTACCATCACGGTTGACTGGACAAACTGCAGGTTGCTAAGGGGCCCCTCAGGATCATCTAATAACATGAAACTATTCACTGCACCCATTTGCAATATGAGCAGGTTATTCCATCTGTTCTTCCAATGATCCAGGATCATTCCCTGAAGGTGCTCCAGTGTCTCTCCTGCAAGGATTCTGACATCTTCACCTGTCCTTGCAGCAGGCATTTGTACGCAGTCTCAGGTCTGGCTAAATGCAGTTTTCTACAGGGGACAGTATGAACATTAAGTACCAGCTCACCATCTCTCCCAATACAAGAACTGGGGAACACCAGGGATGGATGGCTGGTGAAATGTTCAACGTAAGCAAAAGGATTTTGCTTGCAAAAGTGATTCTTCACATAGCTAAGCTGTGGAGCACTTTGCCATGGATGCTGCAAATGATGGAAGTTTCCATGAGCTCAAGGGGAGTCTTGGTACATCTAAAAAAGAGAAACGAGAAGAGGGTTAGTAAATACACAGAAGCCACCTCCACCTTGAGAAGTCATTGAGCCACAGGTGGCTGTAGAGTAGTCAAAAATGCTGTCATGATTTCTTGCCTATTATATTCCAGACATCCTCTCTGGACTGCCAGGTAGTGTCATAGATGGATTTTTGTCCTGAGCTAATGGACACTTTTATGTTCTTCTGTCTCAGTCTGCCCTGGGATTGAATACACCCAGAAATTTCATAGAAGCTGGAGCACAATCCATCTTTGCCAGAATATGAGTTGCCCAAGGTCACTTAAAATGTTAATGGCAGAGCTACAAATAAAAGAGAATTGTGTCACCACCTACACTCATTCTGATGACTCAGTCTTGTCTGTAAATAGCAAAGCAAATAAATAATTAACAAGCAATGAAGACGGTAAAACTCTCCCATCACAGTGCAGCTCTAATTTGTCCTATTGTTCTCGAATATGCACACCATTGTTCTCTGAATCGTTGTGAGGACAGTGACCACTTTTGGGCTGACAGCATGTCTTGATGACAAAGAGTGCTCTTAATGGAAACAGATATGAATGGTAATTCCATACTGATATAAAAAAGAATATTCTGGTATTAAAAAAGTACAGGAGTTCATGATAGTTGGTGAGGGTTATAGGAATCAACGGGGTTTTTTTTTCTCAGCTAGGCCCTTTCCAAAGTACAATATTAAAAGCAAGGATTTTCTGTTCTATGATAAGGTAGTACGTAATGTAGAAAATCTCACAGGTCTCATAAATTCTGATATGAAAAGGTAATGAAAAAACATTGTTTGGAGTTCAAGGTGAAGCCAGGATTGTGGAGAATGATGCAGATAGTAAATTTATAATAAAGGTAAGGTCAGGGCATAGGTAAAGGTAAAGTAAGCTAACTTCAGCAAAATTTCCCTTCTATTATTTGAGGATCCTTTCTTAAGTAGAGAGATCGTTTGTGGACATTCCAGTATTTCAGCTGGAGGTGAGCAGTCTTTCTTTCTTTTCTTCCTCAGTATTCTCCACTGCTTCATTCCTGGTCACTCCATCAAATCACTAATTACTCTCACAGACAGGCCAGCGGCACACTAGGGATCCTGTGAACCCTTGCCTACTTTTTATCCACAGATTTCCTAACAAAGAATTTCTCTAGCAGTATACTATTTGACAGCTGTGGAAAAGGAAGAGATCAAGTATAGAGGCAAAGCTTGGAAAGGAAGTCAGGCCACATGGGACCTAACCAGTGACCTTGCCACGTCAACCCATCTTTCTTTTCCTCCATTTCCCAGTAAGTTCAGGCAGGCAGATCAAGTTCATTTATTCTCCTGCAGTGAAATTTGGATAAACATTGCAGCACTGACCCACGAAGCTGGTCTTTATCATTGTAATGCACTAACTACATCTTTAGGCCTAAATCCTATCTATTCTTTGGCAACCAGATCAGAGGTACATAGCTCAGGGTCAATGTTCAACTGCTTTATTGTTCATGCTAAAGTAAACTGTCTATTTGCAGGTAAGAATCAGTGCAAGACATTGTCACAGAGGACCTGCACAAGTACTAAAAAATAAAGGTATTACTTCTTAGTGTTGGGGTTTTTGTAAAGAGTTGGAGCAAAAGCTGTTTTCTCACCCGCCTTCTCTCCTTTGTCTCTATTACTATTAAAATGCATTTTATAGACTTCAGGAAATTTTAGATGGAGACATACAAAATATCAAATCTGTTATAAACTGAAGGGGAAAAAATTATTTGACAAGCAATTAATATTATCAGTATGAAAGCATACTTGCAGAGAACTAATATGAAGGAAATTAAATTAAACAATCTCAAATTACAAGAAAGCAAACTAAAGCAGATCTAAAGATCACAAGAATTGTTGTTTGCCACATATGTATAAGGCAGGGAAAAAGATTGGATTTAGGGATCAACAGATGACACATTTGTCTTGGTAGATGCACTTGCATGGTAGTGCATCTTGGCTTAACAAATTGTGTGACAAGCTGTTGAATAGAAAATAACTCCTGTCAGCTATTCTGTGATGTTTTACGCAAGTAATGACAGGAATATATAAAATATTCAGACATATCTTGCAAGAATCTGAGTTCTCCTAAGTTATGTGAGAGCAAAGAGCAAAGTCTGGTTTACTGTTGTAGAACCAGACTCTACTGGAGAATCATGTTTTATCTAAAATCTCCAAAGCACTTATTGTACAATATCCTGGTAGAAGATATAGCTACCAACTCCATGCAAGACTTTGCTTACAAGCACAGCAGCACTTACTCTGTTGAATCAGGACAATTTAGTGATTGAATTTAAATGGAAAAGGCAACCCCCAAAAATTGCATTCAGTTTCTCTCCTTGATTTGTCTAAAGCAGCTACTCTTTACGTTTGGACTGCCATATAAAAAAAAAAAAAAACAACAAATTAAATGTGTAGGTAAAATTTGCATTGGCACTTTCAAGTGTAAAGCTTTGTACCCTTGTTAGTATAATGTGCATGTTTAGTGCAATTTCATACATTTTTAAGATAGCAAGTTTGAGGAGAAAAAAGGATAAATATCAGTCATGGAATTATATTATCCCCATAGAAGGAGGAAACAGTAGATTATCAACCTCTTCTAATTAACACCTTTCCTAATGTTAAAAGTGACATAGCTGGAGTGGTGCTGTAGCTGTATTTACATGGTCAGTGCAGAACCACAGCTGCATAAAGCAGGCTGGCCATCCTCATGGAAAAGACTCTGGCACACGACTAAAGCTGAATGTCAATAAAACAGCCCAACAGAGAAAGGGGACAGGAGCTCCTGTCTTAGTGGTGAGCGTGCAGCATCCTACTGTGGAAAAAAGGCCAGGATTTTCACCCAAAAACATGGAGACTAAATACTCTGTTGCCATCACCACATCTCAGAGGCAGTGTATGACAGCTCATTAGATCATGCCTTGGCTTTATTGACTCTTTGAGCAGTTTTTGACTGAACACTTACTTCTGGTGACTTCACTCACTTGCTGATACTGAACGTGACAAGGGCAGATAGTCCTGCTTTCTCACCCGTGAGGCAAAACTACCTCTGAGTTCTAACTGACAGCATCTCAAGGAAAAGTAAGTGGGTAAATTTAAGCTGAAGAGACTGAAATATGCCATGTGAGGTGAAATACTCGGGTAGTAACAACAAGCCTTTAAAAAGCTCTGTGCACAAACGGCACTGGGATTTACTGACACTAACTTGAATAGATTTTCATCCTTTAACCATTGAGCGTCTTTTTCCTCCTGAAAGGCTTTTTTGTTCCCAAACCCGAATTATATTTTCCCAATGTATCTCCTAGAAATAACTCAATTGGCTTTGCTGAAATTACGCCCAAAAGTTGATGCACGAAGATGACATACTAGAAATTTATGGGATTAATATTTATGGTTTAGTTTAGTAAACTTGCAAAAACTAAGCCCAAGGAATTAGAAGCTACTAAGCAACTTCAACTATACCTGGTATCTCCACAAGAAATAAAAATCATCCACAAGTATTCATATTTCTGTTATGTCCCAGGAGATCCCAAAGGACTTAACAGATGCAGGCCTCTGTGATCTTACAAGCTTCATCATCCTTTTTTGTCTTTAAGGAGATGAATGGTCTTCAAATTAGCGTAGCTGCTCATACCAGAGTTAGGAGCTACTTGCTTCCATGAAATTAGAAAGTAAAATAATTCTTTAAATCAAAAGGTGCAGACCTTTCAACAAATTTGTGTATTTTTGCAAATACTGAGTACATGAGTTTGTAAGCAGAAATCTTACCGGCTGACAGAATAGAATCATGGAACAGTTTAGGCTGGAAGGGGTCTCTGAAGGCCACCTGCTCCAACCCCTCCTCTTCCCTTCATGCCATCCCTTGCTCAAAGCAGGGCCAGCTTCCAGCAGGTCACCCGGGGCAGTGTCCAGTCGGGTTTTCAGTCTCTCCAAGGATGGAGGTTCCATAGCCTCTCCAAGCAACCTGCTCTAGTGCTCTGCCACTCTCACCCCACACTCTGCGCTAGCGGTGACAAGTCAGTATCCAGGAGACTCACTTCAGCTCCTAAATCGAAGGAGTTCTGGCACTACTTCATTGGGCGAGGCGAGGCTCTCTGCACAGTAATAGCAGAAATGCACTTTCCATCCAACTAAAATTGCAACGGAACATTACTGATTTCCTTTAAAAAAAATTTACAGGATTTTATTATGTACATGTGATCAGAACTTATTTATGTTTCAACACAAAACCAATGTATCATACATTTCCTAATTTCTGGTATTAATTGCTCTCAAGCTGTAACATTACAGCAAGGGACAATTTATGCTAAGGAACTTGACAATTTAGTGGAAGCACGGGGTGTCACAGAAATATTTCTGCTAAAATACAAGTGAGGAAACAGTTAACAATGTTAAATTTTCAGTATTAGCGTTCAGGATAACAACCAGCTGCTTGAATGCAAGTGAGGGAAAATCCATACATCGTCCAAGCTCACATTTCATTCAGCCTACTGGCAGGACTTTGATGCCATGCACTGCTGTCACATTCCACTCAGCTTCTGAATGCCAGCTTTGCAATGTAAAATATTTAAACATAATCCTTACCTCTTCCAGTTCATACTTCTGCCAAGTGAATGTGAATATGTAGTAAATTCCACAGCCAGGGAAACACGTGCATTCTCAGAAAGATGGATGTTTTCTGGTTGTGTAGCTGCTTTTCAAGCAGCTTTTGTACACTGTGTGCTTTTCTGACCTGTTTTTTCTGTGTGTTCTTCTTAAGGAACGGCTGTGTAGTCATTTTAATATGTCATAAATCTGGCCTGTCACTAGCATGGTTAGTCCCATCATTCCTGTTCCCAGCTGCTCATACTCGCTGCCTCCCTTGTGCCAACTCAATCACTTATGTACCCGAGCTGTAAATCATATCAGGGAACCCATCCTGCTGAAAAAAATGATCTTTTTCCCACTTTGCTGTGTTAGGTTTGGCTTCATGCTATGTTTAACCTGATCTAACTCTGTCCCATCCCCTCCCTGTGCAGCCCACAGCATGCGAGAAAACAAATTTGTGTAAAAAATATATTTTTTTGATCCAGATCTGTTCACTCATCCAGTCCACTGCACAGGCACTTCAGTAACGGCGCGAGCATGAGGAACAAGGGCTTGGGCCTGAAAAGTAGGTGCCTCTCTTTCAATAGCAGCCTGGGTGCATGCTGGTTTAAATAGTTTTAGCTGTTTATGTCACAGAAGTACTTTGTGAGATGAAATATTAATAAACAAGTTTACAAGAGCGTATAAATCATAACCTTGCAAGCTTTTCAACATACTACTATAGTAGAAGATGCATTTTTATTCTCATTCTTTGGTTGTTCTCATCTCTTTTCTTCAGTTCACCATCACACTGAGAAACACTGGCCTATATTTACTTCATGATCTGTGTAAAACCTCTGAGTGCATGCCCACAACCAAAATGAGTCCTGAAGAGAAACCGATTAGAACAGATTCAGTCAACAAAATGTGTTTTATTTTCACACAGTATTCTTTATGTTAATAACCACAAACATAAGATGAAGCAATGGAAACAATTAAATACAAGTATCTGTTTAAAAGCAGATTTCAAAACATTACCAAAAAAGCTATTTTAAAGTCCTGTAAAGGAATAATACTTCATGTCCTTGTTGTGATCAATAGGCTGGTAGAGAGAAATGGAAAATCTTATCCTACTAACAAATATTACAGCTGTTTATAGGAAATATGACAGTTTTTCTATTCTACATAATTGTCTTTACATAATAAAATATTTGTAAGAAATGGTATCCTGCTACCATTCTGACAAGCACAAGGATGGTACAATTTTTTTTTTTTTTAATTTAAATTTTTTTTATTTCAAACTTGTTTGTAAATGCAGTTTGGTATAAGGTACAGGAAAACGGTGTACACAGAATGTTTCAGGTAAACAGTCTTGTGGTGTTTTGATATATTGGACCAGAATGAGTTTAGTGGGTGAGGAAGTCTTTGATAAGACTTTCGTAAGATCATTGTCATCTTAATTTGTAAATACAGAAATGACATAACTGACTTAATCTCGAGATTAAGATACTCCAGCTGTACTGGAGGATGGATATAAATGAACGAGCCTTCTTAGTTAGCGTGGCAATTTGCCCAAGACTATTATTTTTTTATTTACTATTGCCAGTAATTGAGGGTGTGGGCTGACATTACAGCTAAACAAAACAGCCTTGCTTCTAGCGTGCCCAGCCATACACTCCTCTGACGTTTCCTTCATGCTGGGACTCGCCTGATGCTGTACGGGGCCAGTTCAGGCAACTGAATGCCAGAAAATTAATCCCACAAAACATAGTGATTGATTTTCAGCCAAATTGGCCCTGTGACCTTCATAAGTAAATACAAACATCTGTATACAAGTATTTCAAAACCTTACCAAAAAGGTATTTGAAAGTCCTGCAAATGAATAATACTTCATATCCCTGTTGCAATCAATGGTCTGATAGAAGGGGAGTATCTGACAAATCTTAGTTGTTTATAACGAACATTGAAGTTTGTACCTTATATTCTACATAATTATCTTCCTACAATAAAAAAATGTGAAAATGAAGGTAAACATTTGCTAGCAGAAATTTTGATTTCTTCTTTATGAGTCAGGAACTGTCATTCTGCCTCTGCATCTCTGCTTCGCTAAGGTTGTAGTTTATTTTTTAATGATTCCTTAGTGATGCTTCAGAGTCAGACTCTTCATCGAGCAGGAACTGTGGGCTAACCTAAGAGAGGCCACTTCTTAAGTTCTGAATAAACCTGCAGTCAGACCAACTGGCACCCTGACCTCCAAGAAACCGAGCTGCAACTAGTTTGTTTGGTTTTAGGTGCCCCTCATCTGCACATATTCAAGTCTCGGTGACCTCATTAGCCCCTTTGTATTCAGAGGCCCAAGAAAAACCCCAAACAGAGCTACAAAATGCAAAGCCATTTCAGCAGCGTTTCTCCGTCTTGCAGGCCTGCCTGGGAAGCCCATCGCTCTCCTCACGACTGACAGCTGTTGCCCTCGTACTGCCGGCAGCGACGCCGAGCAGAGCCGCCAAGTACCGGGTCCGGCGTCCCTCAACGCCCCGCCTGTGACCGGTTACCCGGCGGACGCGACGCGCTGGTTCCCGCAGCGGCCCGGCGGGAGGGGGCAAGCAGCGGCGGCCCCGCTGAACCACCGGCCTCGCCCGTAAGCGCCGTCGCCCCCAGCGCGCATGCGCACCTTGGGCCCTTCCCGCTCCCCGGGCAACAGCCTCCCAAAATCAGGTCGCGGCCCGGTTGGAAGAGCCGTCCCCGCCCCTTGCCGCCCTGCGGGCCTGAGGGAAGCGGAGCCTCCCCGAGCGCCCACGGCTGTCATGGGTGAGACAACGCAGCCCCCGCGGCCCGGGATCGGCGTGGGGGTGGTGGTCACCAGCTCCGCGCACCCCAGCTGCGTTCTCCTGGGCAAGAGGAAAGGCCCGGTGGGGGCCGGCACCTACCAGCTCCCCGGAGGCCACCTGGAGTTCGGGTACCGTGCCTTCCCCCGCCCGCAGGGAGAGCCTGGCGGAGTGCGCCGCGCGGGAGACGCTGGAGGAGGCGGCGCTGCGGCTGCACAATGTGCGCTTCGCCTCTGCCGTCAACTCGGTGTGCGCCGCCGCGCGCTACCACTACGTCACCGTCCTCATGAAGGGCGAGGCGGAGCCGGGGGCAGAGCCGCGCAACTGCGAGCCCGGGAAGAACGAGGGTGAGGGTCTCCGCCTCGGTCGTAGCGAAACACACGTTTGAGGACGTTTTGGCTTAGTTTATGTTATTATGCCCTTTATGACCACATCACTTTGACATAGCGAGGTCAGGGAGCGGCTACGGGTGTTGTCCTAAATAGGGCTCATTTACCCGGTGTGCAATAAGCCAGTCTTCACACACTGAGGCGAGATCTTGTTTTATTTCATTTCTGCGCAGAGATGGGTGCTAGGTCGTAATTCCACAAAGCTCGCACACCAAATCACCAAGTCAGCCTCTATTTATACACGTTCATTACCATATTGAATTCCTTAATACATATGCAGTGCTATGATTGCTTGAAATCTCTTCACCCACTATTTAAATTAATGAGCATGCTCAGTTGTCCTTCAATTTGAGTCTGGGGTGTAATTGTGGTCAGGGGCTCATGAGTCGGTGGTCACAATCTCCCCCTGCCAGAATTACCTTTCCCCTAATTTCCTTCTTGGCAGATCTTACGTAATTTCTCATGGTTTACTGATCAAGTCAGCAATACATCACCTCGACTTCTGCTCTCGGACAATCTGTTAACTAAACAAAAGCATATTGTATAACTTAGCTAGGGTCACCTCGACTTCTGCTCTTAGACAATCTGTTCAGTAAACAAAAGCGTAGTTAGCGTAGGGCCTTACAATGGTCATCTATAGCAGCATCAGTTTTGGATAACACAGGTACATTTACCCTGCAGACATCACTTCCAGTAGGGCCTAGACTTACGGGGAGGAGAGTAATTTTTAAATAACGTTTTAAATAACTGAGTATTCAACACAGACCTTGAATTTGTGTTGGTAATTTTGTGCACTATCTGCCCAGACTTGCAGAATTGTTACATGATTAATTTTATACTCTGGCTTTTTCTTTTTTCTTTTTTCCCTCTACAGGTTGGGAATGGGTTAAATGGGATGAATTTCCTCCAGCAGATCAACTGTTCTGGGCCTTACGCTGTTTAAGAGAGCAAGGTTACAATCCTTTTACAGAAGAGCTCGATCATCTAAAGGGGTACACGGGAAGTCACCAACTAACGTAAAAACTAATTGTACATTATGTAACAAACTAAAGGACAGAGCTGCTTTTTTGGTGTAAAAGAGAAAAGTATATATCATGCTCACTCTGCCCACGTGAAAATACTACCCTTCCCAAAGCCAAAAAGATGCCGAATGTTTCTGTGCTTTTACCATATTTCACACGACCGTTGTTTCCCGCTCCAGAGCTATTTCTAGCTCTAGTGGTTAACAATTAATGTTATAGATTGTTAATAACAATTATAGAAAATGCCTAGTGTTTTATCTGGTTAATCTTTATACAGATGAATAGCCCTTTGGAAGTCAGAACTAGTCAGAGAAGCTTACTCACTTGGAAACAGTTGCAGCATCAGGCCCAAGAGAAACTGATTTGTTTGAACCACTGTCCTGCTTTCTATGTAAAACTATTTTGTATATCATGCTGCTTTCCTGTAATTATAAATCTTGGATAATTTTTAAACTTAGCCTTGTCTCATAGCTTCAGTTAAGATACCGTCATGAACAAAAGTCACATTTTACAGACAATGCCTTGTTCTCCTGCAGACGGTAGTATATACTTGAAAATCAGAGTATTCTAAACGTGAAAAGATTGTGGTGGCTTCTTGCAGGGAATGAAAATTCCCTAACCCTTCTTGCCACCCCTTTCACTAGAGTTCTGTTTACAGCCTCAGTTACATTAGAATTTATCTGCAGAAGTGTTTCAGATCTCTGCAGTTGATCTTAATTCCTGATCATGTTACTAAACTCTTATTAGTTTAACGGAGAGGTGCCTACAGTGTTCTACTAGGCTGTCACAAATAGCATTGTACAAACTAACCTCATTTATAGGTGTAGCTCTACGGCAGACAGTCATACTCTTTGGCTAAAGAGGGTTGTCAGTATTAAACAGCACAGATGCGTGTAATTCTGTATGGCTACTGGGATTTGATAGAATTGTTAATTTTCAGTTTGATGTAACTAAATGATTGAATTGGTAGTGAATGAAATCACAGTACGCAAAGATTATACAAAACCAATGAGTTTATAGTTTTCATTTTTCTAGAATCTGTAACCAAATTCAGTTCTTTTCCAGCTGTAGTCATTAGGACATGAACAATTAATTTTAGGATATGGCTTTTAAAAAAATCACTAACTGGCTCATTCTTTCTCTTCAGGGTTCCTTTAAAACACAGGTTTTGTCTGTTTCCTTTAGATATACCCATTGTACAAAATGTTCTGAGATACCCTTAATTTCTTTTTGAATAAAACATAAGCACAATATTGAAAGATTAAAATTGTCTGCAATTATGAATTGACTTGTCAGTTCTTAAAAGAAATGAGCTTGAAGGGTTTAAAGCTCTTCCTTACTTTGCACATACATTTTCTTGAATGGAGATGGCTCTTTTTGCTGAGAAGCAGAGTGATATGAGGTACAAGGACGCTACTGGCAATCACAAGCCTCCTGCTTATAATTTGAAGTATTAACTACATGCAACTTCCCTTAGGAAAGATATTCTTTCTCTGAAGTGAAGAAAGAAGACAATGTTATAAAGCAGTTTTGAAATGGGAAATATCACTGAAAATTCCTTTACTACTGTATCTTTGTAGAAACCTTATTTTTTCTGTTCAAAAGTGGAGATTTTCTTCCTGAAAGCAACTTTATGTATACTGAAAATTATTCCATTCAGCTGTCAACAAAGAGGCTGTAGGAAGAGTTGACAGATGTCCTGCCCATCTGTCCCGCAGAATAATAATAATAAAAAAAAAGATCAAAATGATGTAGTGCAATTTTAAATTTTAGAAGGCATCTAGCTCCTGATGGGAAAACCAAGGTCACTGTAGAATGGTTTGTCATGCGATAAATATTGTGTTACCATTAATGGCTATATTCGTTCTATCTGTTGTAAATATACAAGTAGTTACTGAAATGAGGGCACAAACGGTACTTCCATATGTCAGGGTTTCTGTATCCTTTCTAAGTGGACTGATTAAATGACTACAGTGCATTACTGCAAGCAGCTGTCAGCAATCCCTAACTTAAATAACTTGTTTTGTACATATCATGCATTTGTACTCCCCCCCCGAAAATTTGATTCTCAGTAGTTTTTAGCTGCCCAGACTCGGTCCTTTCAACTAAACATTATGTTTACTTTGATTTTTGGTACTTACAGGAAAATCTATTACGTACACATCTAAGCCACTGAAAAACAGAACACACAGTTAATGCTTTGTGGTTTGCTAAACTGCTAATAGACAGAATTCACCTAAAATGGCATTATAGTTATCCAGCATTGAGAAAAATACTCCTGAACAGTATATAGTTTGGAGCACTGATGTAAAAAAAAAAAAACTGGTTAGGATGCATCTTATACCCAGCATCTGATTTTATGCTAAGTGAACAGGGGGTAGAGCTGTCTTTTTACATATTTCTTAGATGTAACACGTTGGTCCTATTTAATTTAATCCTTTAATAGACTAGCAAACAACCCAGAAAAAGCAGCGGTCATTGCTTCTGTTCACTCTTATGTCTGGGAACAATCACCCACCTCCACAGTATTTCAGTTAGTGAATCACGTGATATAGCCATATACGAGTTTGCGGCAGACTATACATTACGCTTTCCACGACTATTATCTCTATTTGTATCTCATTCCAAGAAAATAATGTCCTTATAAATGATAAGATGACAGAAACTAGTGAGCTATGGCTATGTCATAAGATGTCTTAAGAGAGGGGCGTTTATGGAAGAAAATACTAATCCTATGGTACAAAGCATTAAGAAATTGCAGTTTGCAATATTGTGTATGATTCTGATCACACATGCTTAAGAAAAAACAATGTGAACTAGAACAGAGGTAGGCAAGGTTAACTAGGATGATTGAGAGAGGCCAGGTGTATTGGGATTAACATGAATTAAAGAGGAAATTATGAAGACATTGGGGGTAAACACCAAAGAGGAAAAGATGATACTGAATAAAGGTTAAAATATATATGTATATAAAAAACTTTAGACAGCAATAGAGGTGAAATTTTAACTCTGAAAATACTTCCAAAAGGAACAGCTTAGACAAAACCAAATTCCCCATTTCTCTTGTAAAACAAAAAAACACTGCCCTGTATTATGTGATTGAACCTGACTGAAGAGGTCCTTTTCATTTCTACATCCTTATGGGATTTGTACGTATGTTGTCATATGTGGCAGCATTAACTGACAGCAATATTTGAAAGACTGTCTGAGCAAATGAGGAAGTACCTGATTTATCAGATACTTCCTATGAGGAATCTACAAAATGGAAAAGTGGAGAGAATTGTGATCTGTGCTTCAGGAAGCCTCGTTGCAGAGCAGAAACCTGTAACTGCCATGAGCAACAGTTCACATAAGTAACCCTCTGATCAAATCAGAAAACTAAAGAGAAAAGTAGCTGTCAAAGTGACTCCTTAAGCAACACAGAACAAGGAAAGGAAAGCCAAGGAAAGTGCCTTTGCAAAGATGAAAGAACATTGTAGCTGAGGCAGGAAATGCAACTGCTGAAGTAAACAAATTAGCAGGTTCAAAGAACTGAAAAAATTATAGATGACAAGAATAAAGAATCTGTGAGCACTTTGAACTGAAAGGCACTGAACCTGCAGCGTGCCCCAAAGCATGTCATCTCCAGGGTCCCAGGATGCTTAACCAAAGCATTGGTGAAGTCTTGCAAATGGGCACTCTACATCACTGCCTCAGGCTCTGCCCAGTTCTGTGTGTACCTGAGATAAAGCTCAGCTGAAAAGGATAGACTTTCAGTTCCTGACTGCTCAGCTGCTCCTAATACTGACTTGGCATTTTGCAAAGGGGAAAATGGAGTACAAACTTCTGAAACTGAATCAGAATTCAACCACATACTGGGATAAAATGTGCTGAGTACTGAAGTTACACAATAACTCACCTACGATTTAAGTCTGCAAAATGAAACAAAGTTACATCAAAGCTGAGTTTATTTATGACAAATCATTCATGATATATTACAATAATTACAAACTTTTTTTTTTTTTTTTTACACCTTTTTGCCATCCTTTTTTTCTCCCCCCA
>VYZW01057645.1:9027-74706 GCA_013401315.1 Balaeniceps rex | reverse complement strand
CCCGTGTGGCGCGCGCGGGGGGGCGGGAAGGGGCTGAGGGCTAACGGCTGCCGTGAGGCGTGGAGGGGCCGGGTGGGGCTGGGGGAGGAAGGGCTGGGCGGCTGTGGGAGGGGAGCGATGCTCGTCGCGGGGAGCCGTGGGTGTGAGGGGAAAGCAGGTCACATCTGCCTCGGCGAGGGCAGATGCGCGTTCGTAAACGCCCTCTCCTGGAGCCGGGTCGGTACACAAGGATCTGTGCTTGTTGCTCTTTTGAATGCATTTCCAGTCCCCGGGTTTCCACGGGAGAGCTTCCAAATGAGATTCAGATGTACGCTAAAGGCACAGAGAACAAACTGCAGAGAAAGGGCTTGCGACTGAATTACGTCCTAACTTTTTTAAACTCAATGTCTGAGGGTCCTGATGTCCAAAAATCCCTTAGGGTGCTTTTTATCAGATGGAGGAAGAAATGTTGCTTTACTAATGGCTGAAGAACGTTAAGTGGCTGATGCTGAAAATCCAACAAAAAGCCGAGCTTTACATCAGACAGAGCCAAGAGCTCCTTTTGCGTGGGCTGTCTGTCCGTAACTGACAGGACCTAGCAGTGACCTGCCAATGCTGCCTGTGCAGACTTACCTATCCGCAGAGGCTAAAGGCAGCTTTGCATCCGTTACAGAGGTCTGCACACAGTGATCGGGGCAGGCAACAGATGCAAATCCTGCCCCCGATCCTGCCAGCAGTCGAGCTGTAATTAAAAAATACTGGGTTTTTGGGGGTTTTTTTTCTTTGAGATGTTACTGTATGTGGGCTGGTGCTGTAAACAGGCCTCTAGCTCTGGGTGGGGTCACAGTGAAGGCAGTGGAATTTTTTATATTCATGAAACTGTCAGTAATGTGAAGAGACAGAGAGAAGCTGGGGTGGAGGGCAGATGAGGGAGCGCAGAGTGAAAGCTAATCTGCGGCCAGGGTTTATAACCGGGGCAAGCACTTCCACAGAAGAGCAGGGAGTCCCCAGGCCCCACATCCTTCTGCTGTCAGCAGGCAGCTGCAAAACCTGCCAGCAAACAGCGATTCTCTTCTCTCATAATTAGAGAAAGCACTAGGTGAATGATAACATCCCTGACTCTTTTGGTATTTACTCTGATTATCTTTTTACCTTCCATAATAAGTATGTCCCTAAGAAATTTACACTTGTTAAGGAAAAAAAAAAAGGCAAGAAACTCATTAGTCAGTGAGTCTTTGAATTGTGGTTTAAATAAGCAATTCAGCATTATGAGATTCATGATAAAGCAATGAGATTTGGCAACCCTAAGAAGATAACTGTGCCAACAGGAGTTATTTAAAATTCGTTTACGATATACAACAACCCTCAAAAGTTCTGATTGTAGATAGTTTGGGAATTCTCTTTACATAGCAGATAAAATCTCATCAAATAGTTCTGCCCTTTAAATAACTTTTGCTTGCTTTTTTTCCACCCGTATTTCCCTGATTTTGTTCAGGGAAAGATGGAATCAGTGATTCTGTCTACTTGTGCATCCAGTTCACTGATTTGTTAGAGTGTTTGATGAGTGCATAAACAGAAGGAAATAGCAACTTCAAAAACAAAGCAATCCTTCCGCTAAATCATTTTCTTCCTCATATTCATTTTGACATCTGAATTATTTAGACCTGATATGATATTTAGACTTATGATATATTTCAGGGCCATAATACTAGTTTCACTAGAGCTAAAAGCTTGAGGCATTAAGAGGACAACCAAACTTGACAAGCCAAGGAGTGAGTATTGGTTGAAGGAGGGTCCTGTAATCTTTCCCTCTCCTTGTGTCCAGGAGCCTGTTCCCCCTCTTCCTTTTGACAGCAGTACTACTCCCACCCAACCAGGCCAATACCACCGTCTTTCACTGGAGCAGCCTCCCTTCTTTCCCCTGTTCTCAAACTGCTGCCCCTCTTCCAGGCAACGTGGACATCTGCCTGCTTTCTATTGCCCAGTCCTAACCCTCTCCTTGCCCTGGGGATGCAGCAGTGGCTGGGAAGTGCAGGGTCATAGGCAGAGACTGACTTGTGCTCCTGCCTCTGTGTGGGAGGACAGGGTGAGACCAGAGGCATCAGGGAATGCCTGCCTGTGCCAAGACACAGAAAGTCATTCAGACTGCGTCAGAGGCGTCTCCTGGACAAAGGGAAAGGCTGGGTGAAATGGGCTCACGCCCCAAACTTGCCCCATGGGCCCACTGCTTTGAGACTGAGTGGGTAATTTGCTGAATAGACTTCTGAAACACTTGCCTGTACAAAACAACAGAGCCTCTGTTTCCCCAGTGTTGGTTCCTCTGTTTCCTCAGTTCTTCGGTGCTTTTGGCCTTCTTTCCCCTGAGTAAACTTTTTTCATAGTTGTGGTGGTTTTGAGCCAGATCTGCTTCTTTAAAGCTCATGTCCCTCCTGAACAACTAGGCATTGTTCCCGATTTTTTTCAGTAGTCTGAGAACATTTTAGGTTGTGTGGCCATGAACATATCTTCCCGTCCACAGTGAGACTATCAGACATTTCAGAGCTCTCACATTTCAGATTGTCTTTTCAATGGCATATGGAATGTATTATTAAGGACCTGTTAGCACAAGCAAAAATAGCTTATTTTATCCTGTTCAGTTGAGTCTTGTCTCTTCCAGAATGGACCTTTAAGTGATGATCTGCAGAGCAAACTGATTCCTGCAGACAGATCCACAAGCAGCTGAGCTGATCTAATAGTTCACCAACGCTGAGAAGATGGGATGTTGCTGACTCCTCACCTCCCAACTGCAGATTTCCACCTTCCCTTAGCTCCTCCTTGGTGTTTGCCATATGCTTCTATGAGCCGCTTCAACTCAGTAACAAGACTGAGGAATATTTAATTTGGGAGGGGGTGTTCATTTCCTTCTGAGTTAGCGAGTGAAACCTAATCTCATCTCACGGAACCATGTTACAACTAATTTAGTATGACTGTGGGCTAATGCTGAAAAGTTCAGTCTTCTCCACCTCTCTCCAGCCATGTAGTCCGTCTCACTCCCCCTTATGTGAGGTCCAGTGACTGTGAGACTGTAGAATGACTCAGGTGAGCAAACGAGTTCAATGGAAAACCATCATTTTTCCAGTGGGTTTGTTTTCTGTTAGATGAGCTCGTTGAAGCAGTTGACTTCAGGGCTAGCCATTGCTACATCACTAGACACAAGGGGGAATATGTGGCCAGGGGAGGGAACGAGGGATGCTACTCTTACTCCTAGTTAAGTGAAATTCAGGCCTAGGATTCCTCTGGTGTAAAGCCTTTCCTTCCAACACATTATTGTGATTCCTTAACTCCTGGTGTTACCACCTTACTTTTCATGAACTAGAGGATCACTTTGAAATTTGGAAGTTGTACTGTAGAAAATCTCATTTAAGAAGCCCAAAGCAGTTATAAGTTTCATTCTGTGTGTTTTCCAGGCTACAGTGCTTTTCAGATGTTGTCTTATTTATAAGTCCCAGACACTAAACATCAAGTGTTCAGTTGTTAAGTGTTCGGTATACCACACCTTAAAAGAATAATGGAAAATATTGACTACAGAAGATACGTAACTCCTGGAGGCTCTCAGGTGTCTGACCATGTGTAATAAAACATTGCAAACAGTACAAATAAAAAGGCGGGAGGATAAGCAAGGAGAGCAAGTAGGAAAAAGGACAGAACAAATACTCATTTCCACTTCCCCTAGATAATGTAAAAATAAAATCCTTTCTGTCAAATATCAACTAAAATAGAAATCAAACATCTTGAGCACTGCTTGGAAGGATGCCACAGCTGTACTTTGGCCTGTGGAGATGAGAATAATCATCCCTTATTTGTCAAGCTGTCTTTGCACCATTAATATTTTTAAATGCCTCTGATAAGTCATGCATTTCTTATTGCTATTTAAAAAGAAATTTTTATTTCCCTGCTCACTTATGTTGGATAGCGATTTTAGACCAATGAAATGAGAAAGGAAAAAAAAGGTGGTTTTGCTTAGCCGGTGTAATTCTAGAATAGGTTAAAGATGAGGTAAAAATAGATAATACTACGAGCCAAAGCTTATTTTTTTTGTGGAAGGAGTGTGAAACACTAGTACATATGGCCAAAACCAGAGTTTGTTACACCATTCCAGACTGTTCCAGCACAAAATTAGCTCTGCTTTGAGCTATATTAAACCTGAGTTACACTGATTTCTGCCGGTGTAAATTTGGGCACAGAGCCCTCAAGACAGGAAGTCACCCAGGCAGAAAGCAGTCGAGGCTTTCAGTCTGCTGGAGGGCTTGTTGGGACCAGTGCTGCCTGTGAACTAGGAGGTGTTGAGTGGGAAGGGGAATCAGAACTGGCTCTGGATAGTGAGGGGAGGGAAAAAGAAAAAAAAAGAAGAATGTCCTTTGAAAAGGGAAAGCTTGTTTGACAGCTTGGCCACTAGAGATATTCGCAATCCTGCCAAGTGCTCCCAGGAATAAAGGAAAATTTGGGGGCAATTAAATATGAGATCTTTTCCCTCACCAAGCTAAAAGTTAGTGCTGACTACTTCATGAAATAAAACATCCAATTAGGGATAATTGAGACTCCTGGGGTAACCCCCCAACACATACTCATTTTGAGTCTTCATTAAGTTAAACTTGTTTATTTGGGAAAAAATCTTGTTTTCCTTGCAGCTCCTTCTGTAACCTGTTTACCAAACACTACTGGGACACCCACACAAGCTTCTATAGAAGCCAGGCTGAAATTTAGAGTTGTTTACTTCCCCTCACAAAAAAATCCAAGGGCAGTGATGACAGCAGCAGTCCCTGCTCTCCCACATGCTGAATTCCAGCTAGGCTGATAGGAGTTGTAATTTAATTGGGATGAATCTCTTCCCACACCTCCCTCATCCTTTTATTGTGCCCCATTGCCTGCTAAAGATAAAGCTGTCATCTCTTCCCGTTTAGACTAGGTCACCTGTCTTTTAACTGGGTGAGTTCATCTTCCGATCTCCAAGGTGCTACTTGGATTTTCACCTGCTTCGCAGGAACACAACTCCCAAGCGGGTTTTCAAATACCTGCAACTGACATCAGCTTCTGCCCATGAGATTCAGAAAGAGCAGAACACCAGCCAGAAATAGAGGTAGCTGGCTTAAATTAGCTGTGAGGACTGAGTTCTAGGGTGAAGATAAAAAGGAAGATTTATTTAGAAACCTACAAGAGCAAAAATGAAAAAAGTGGTTTCTCTCCCAGCAGTTGGAGATGGGTAGAGGTAAAACTCCTTGTGAAATATGAGTCTTGGGAGAAGTGAGGCAAGCTTTTATTGGCAGCTGAGAAAACAGTATCATAAACTATTCCAAAAGCAATTACAGAATGACTTGTACTCAGCAGCCAAGTAGGATCCCATGGGAGATTCTGAAATCTAAAAAACTACTAATAATGCTGGTTCCATGTGAAATGAGGGGAGAGTTCATCGCTATTAAGCCTGGGAAAGACTATTACGATTAGTAGTAGTCTGTCCCGTGTGAAGCAGGCCATACAATTACATGCATGGATCTCTACTTCAGGACTGTGCCATTGATTTAGACATTAACATACCACGCAGAAAGCAACCCAGCTCTTCATTTAAGTGCTGGCAGATTTATTATGTCTGTAGAGGAGTTGTTCAATGGTTAGTGGTAGGGCCAGGTGAGGAATTATTTCCATAGTTTTGATCATCCACAAACGTAGATACTGAAAGCATGTTGAACAGTCATTCTTCATTAGTGACTTACGTGGATGCTTTCAGGTGGCCAAGAGAGGCCTTTAGAGAGTCACCTCATCTGCTTCCAAAATGGCTGAAGCCATTCAGCAGCATCGTCAATGCAGGATCAGAGACCCCATCTCAGATTCACACCAAACCTCCTGCAGTAGACAAATCCTAACTGCAGTTCCTGTTTGCCCGTGTCATGTCTCCTTTTTAGCTCAAACTGCAACATAGTATTGACTTGAGGTCATTAAAAGCCATGCAGTCTTACCGTGCCACCTTGTGCTAGATAGGTGGCAGTCAATGAAAATAATCAGCCAAGAGTTCATACATAATTAAAATAAATGTACCGCTGATATCCAGGGCATTTTGAAACAATCCTGCGTGTTTTGCCTGTTTAATCTAAGCTTCTTGTGCCAGGAATTGTCTCTTGTGCCTTGTAAGGACACGGAATCTTGCTTCAATCCAAGCTGCTTGTCACAATTTCATGCGCTATATATATGGCAACGCTAGCATTGGCAAATGCTTCATTAAGAGCCACTTTGTAGGCATGAACTTGGGCACATAAAGCATATATGCAAAATGCACTGTGGAATACAGAATATGAAAAGCAACCAGCACAATCTGTCACATTTTTACAGACCCTGAAAAGCGTTGTGACAGGGGAATAATTTACATGTCGTTGTTTCTCTTAACCTCACCAAATTCCTTTCATAACCCCTCACCTGCCCTGCCCCCACCCCAGTACAAGATACAGTCATCACAATAGGAGGGAAGCTGGCCAGGCTGGGATCGCATGTAATTCTTGTCCCCAGGTGCTTCATAAATCACACTTAGATTATCTGGTAATAAAGTTGGCAGTGAAAAGGATGCCGTAGCAGTGAGTTACAGGCATTTGCAGGTACTGTGGCAAGGAGTTCACCTCAGGGAACCCTCTTACTCAGTTGTCTGCTTCTTCCCCCTCAGTATCCCTTGTGCTTCTAATTCTCCCTTGTCTCTGATTTTGTTCTGGTTACTCAGGGCCTGAGTCATACACCTTGAAATAACAGTCACCTTCATTTCCAAATTCAAGCCTCAAGGACACATGAACAATTATGGTACTTCAAGAAATTAAGGCTCAATTTTGCCAAGGGTTGACCTTGTGAAGTGCTGAGCTTTTTTGCCCTCAGTTCAATAGCATGCCTCTCCCTGTGTTTAGCTTTAAGCTTTGGACTCGTTGCTTGTAATTAAGCACATATTTAAGCTGTTTGGTAGATTGCGGCCTGAGTATACAGTACCTGGCAGATTCCAGTCTTGGGGGAGAGAGTACTTGGGGACACATTTGTGCTAGGGCTGCACAAGTACATTTATTCTAGATGCTGATAACTCTGCCAAGTGCTTCTATATACCCTGCCTTCCAAGCCATGACATTTTGTCCTGTAAAATAGAGTATAGTTCTACTGTTCCTGGAGCATTTCCACAAGCGTGGAATCGCATCCAGCATGGATGCAGGCAGGATGTTTATAGAATTGTGGGCAGTTGTATGGAGTAACTGGGTTGCTTCTGATATGACCACTCCACTGTCACAGGAGAGTATCCTTCCACATTCACCCAACAGCTCAAACTCCCTACACAACCAGTATAGATTAGATGTTAGTGCTGGAGATGGCACTATACTGTACTCTCCCTGCCAGCACTGACAATACCTTTCTGTTACATGCGGCTGCAAGCAAAATCAAAGAATCTCATGGGGTATGTCTAAACCCCAGAACCCAGGAGTGCCTCCACGGTAGTCCCAAGTCCACACACACGTGTCTGGTATGTCAGGGTGAGCCTTGGGTGTGCACCAACCTACCCTTGTACCTCACCCACTTCTTCACACCTTCATTTCATGGGAAATAAACTCAGGCCAAAAGACAACCATGACACATTCCTCCAGACCCCCAAGCAAGGAACATACTGTTGGGTATTCCAGACCTGCGTTCTGCCTGTGGCCACATGCCCTGTGTTGTTTTAGGGACTTAAGGTCTTCTCTTTCTGTTAACTCACACCACCTGTCTTGGAAAACAGTTTTTAAAATTTATTTTTTCATGAAACACAGGTATTTCATAAATAAGCTTGCTTTTGTCTCTGTGAAAAGGCTATCCTATCCCTATGGGATTTCAACTTCTCTCAGGCTATCAGATGCCTTGCAAAGGTGTCCCTTGCTTGTTAGGGACCCACATAAAACTCCTGTCTTGTGAATTCACACATGCCTTTGGTTCTGTCATCTTCCTAGACAAACAGTTGCCTCTCTCTCACAAAAACACAATCCAGGTACCAAGGTCTGGCTTTACAAGAGAGGACCATGCCAGACTCTGCAGAGATAAAATAAAATATTAAGAGATAAGATAAATTAAGAGATAAGATGAATATAAGAGATAAGATAGATTAAGAGATAAGATGAATATAAGAGATAAGATAAATTAAGAGATAAGATAAAATAAACCCCCTTCTCACCCAGCTCCTCTTCCTGGCCTGAACACAAGTGCCAAGAAAACAAGAAATGCAGAATTTGAAGGAGGGACTAGTGCTTTTATAAATAATAGCCTAATGCTACAGAGTTTTATAAACAAGAGGAGGACTCAATACAGATTTTTAAGGTTATTTATGCAAGGAAATAATACAGAAATTCTGTACTGTTCTGTTATTTATGTTCTGACATAAGCAGTTAGAAAAAGGTTTCGGACTTCAATAAATTGTGCCCTTAAAACCTAAAAATCTCTAAACCTTAGAACTTTTGCAGAGAGACTTTAGTTTTGGTTTTTTACATGATTTTAGTGTCTGTTTGTTGCAGTCCTTGTACAAGTATTTGCTGTTAATCCCATGTGCCCCATTACCTCAAGGCTTGTTTTTATCAAAACAAAATGCTGTGGTTTGTTTCAACATCTGAACATCAGAGGTAGGTGAGCTGGAGAAGCCACGCAATGTCCCTAGTTTCAGACTGACCTCTGGCAATCCGACCTCCTGGTGGAATAACAACATCACGCGTTCACTTCCAAACACCTGACATGCACCGATTTTCCAGAAATAACAGTATGTAGGAAGGGAATCTAACCCTCAGTCAAACCCCATTGCCTCTGTCTTTTGGAGAGATGACAAACTTCTATTAACAGAAGGAGAACTGAAACAATTCCTTTCCAATTTGAAGTTTCACACATTTATGGGAATATGCTAACCAAAGTTTGCTGAAAATAAAATGGAAAGTGATGCGGAAGCTAAAGTACCTTCACGTGCTATATTCAAAGCCAGATCGTGAATGGATTTCTTGAAATATCAAATTTTAACTGTAAAAAAACTGTCAGAATGCATCACATATGAACACAGAAAGACATTATAGACTGCAGGGAGATGAATATCTGCGATGAGAAAAACAACCCAACTGGCATGTAGAGGAATGCTTGAAGCCTCCTTTGTTATGACTACAGTAAAAATACACATCTATTTTCCTAGAATAACAAAGCATTCATTCTCTCTCCTGCTTGGAGCTGTTGTGCATTTACAGCATGTTATTAGCAACTGTGCAAATATCTTGTGTTTTGAAAAATCAAAGGAATTAGTGAGTAAGGAGAATTAATACCTTCCCTATAGCCCTGTCCCTGGATTTGCTTATGCGTTATGCTTTAAGGAATCACTGGATAAAAAAATGTAATCTCTGCTGGAATCAAGGACTGGCACCCAAGACCTTCATCTCTCAGGGGAACACCTCTATAATTAAGGTACAGAGCCGGGTTTCCTATTATTGCTTGTGCTTTTCCTGGCTTTGTGATTCTTCAGTGCTTTTTTGTCCAGTGGTCTCTACTCTGGGAGGGAAGGCTCATGCAGCTTAGCCTCCTAGCTCCGGCTTAAGAAGCTCCCCTTCGAGAAGAAGGGAGCTGCAGGTTTGAACACCATCCCTCTGAGGAGAACACTGATCTCTTTTTTCTTTGGGTAGATATTCAAACCATTATGTATTTCTCCTTGGAGGCCATTTTTCAGGAAGACACATTTGTTCCCCAGGGCAAGAGCCAGTTACCTAAATCTAGAAGTGAATGGAAGGAAGGAGGGCTCAAAATATGTTCCAGTCTCACGCAGAAGTCTAAATCTGAGAAGAGGAAGAATCTCAGCTCTCCTCTGCCTTCTCGTTTCCCACTGGCTGGTTTCAACAGATGCTGCTCTCCCTTATTCAGAGGTTTTGTTGCTAGGAAAACGATGCGCCGCTGCCTAACTCCCTCTGTTCCTGGAAGGGGAGAGAGATGCCTAAATCAATCTCATGAATTACAATCCTTGAGTACCTGCCTAGAGATAAAATACTCAGCCTGAGTCCCTTGTGAATCTTCCCCTTTTGTTCCTAGTGCCTAAGCATGAAAACATGCCTACCATGCATATTAAAAAACTAAAATGTTGTTAAAAAGGCAAAGTATCTTTCTCTCCTTCGTTTATGCCATCAGCTAAATGTTTGTACCACTTCCTTTGCATGAGATGGACTTGTGCAGTGGTCCGATTCAGAAAAAGAGTCCTGAGGAAACAAACCACTTTCTGACAGATTAGATTCTAGCTAGATCAGCTCCCTGAGCTTAGTTTGTCTTCTGGTTTCACTGGCACCAATGTCATGCAAGATACGAGGCCAAAACGTGCGGGAAAGGAAGAAATGTGTGAGTGAGGGAGGAGGGGAATCAGGCAGCAGTAGCCCAAATTTAGAGCAGCTTATGATGTGTTGGAATCATACTCCAAGGTACGGTTTGGGCTGTTATATGCCCAGTAGGTTGCCATCATCCATACCTCCTGTAAAATAAATCTGTTTGAACTGCATACTGAGTCCCAAAATAGATTAGATATCACCCACTGTAGGGTTTTGTGATTCCAAAAAAAAAAAAAAAAGACTTGGCAATGAGCAAGGCCCAAGGGTGGGGTTTCATGTGATGCTGAATGCAATTTAACAGCTTGCTGCTGCTGAAAGGGGGCTGCTCATCTTTTTCTCTCCTGCATTTCCTCCCCCACAGGCCCATGCCATTAATGCTTGCCTTGCACCAACTCCAGCATTTATCTTGCACTTAGTTTGTGAGTGGGTCAGTTTGTCTTGCTAACCGCATCAGAAAACAAAGCCAGCAAAAAAGTGAGTGGTCTACTGGGCTTAGGAGCTGAGTCAGCTTTCTTGGTCACCTGGCTTGGTCAGATGAGCACCACACTGAGTGATTCCAGGGAAGGGGCAGGAGGTCCAGCTGGGAGCAGGAGGGTACAGGGGGAGGCGGGAGCAGGATCACAGCCTGTTGGCAACACCGAGCTGCTAGGTTGGCTCAGTTTCCTGCCAAATTGCAGCCCAGCTCTTCTTGGACTTTGCTATCCAAAGCACATTATTAAATGCATGCAGCTCCTGCGTCAGAGCCCTGCCAAATGTTTACTGCTATGCATTATGGGCCAAATGAATTTGCAGATCCTTGTAGATTCAAGAACCAGCTTTGTTCTTGGCTCTTGCTGGCAGCTCAGGCAAGTTGTGGAACAGTGGTGCAATGTGCTTCCCCTCCGGGAGATTCTGCTTGCTAAGGGAGCAATCTAATTACGTGCTTGAAGCTTTTGGAGAATCTGTAGCGCCAGCCGCCTGGAGAGGAGCTGCAGTAATCCAGATGCTAGGCAACAATAGTAGGAAATGCTGTGATGAAGCCTGCATTCAGTAGGGAAGAATGTCACTTAAAAGACAAAATACCTACTTGAGAACTTCCTGTCTTTGAGCAGCAGTCTAGTGATTCCTTTGTTAAGAGGAGTTGACATTTTGTTCGCTGTCAGGTCATAGTTTTTACAGGCAGCTGTCATAATGGGCCCAGCCTCTCTCTGCCGGCATTTATAAGCCATGATATTCACAGATCTGTTTCATAGGTCACAGCTCCGGCCCTTCCCTGTTCCCCAAACAAAAGTGACTTCAGTTGGCCAATAGTCAGGCAGAAAGGACAGCTCTTTCACCCCTGAGGAGCAGCACGATCCAGTTTGAGTGATTACAATCTACAAAGTCATCCACATTCCTCGGACACAAAAACAATCAACTCCGTCCGTGTGAACCGAGACACCCAGGCAACAGGATCCACTCAGAGCAGTTGAGACCCACTGATTTTGTAGAAGCTGTGGTGGAGAAATAGGAACTTTTCTTCCACTCCTACACATGAGCAACATCAGCTTTCCAACACCCTTCATGCTGAAGTTGATTGGCCTCAGTGAAAATTCCTCTGTGCAGTATATGCACTGAGTTCCAACCAACAGCATCTTTTGCTGAGCTATTGTTGAGTATATAACAGAGCCGTAGGAACCCCAGACTCCAGATTATTCCTTACAGAATCATTCAACTTCTGTGTTTTTATGCTGCCAAGATCTGCAAAGAGGATGTGTGCACTTTCTGACAGAATTTGGGAAGTGCATGTGTTTCAGTAATGTGGCAAGGGATTTCTGAAGAGGAGGTGTCCTGAGTTTCTTGGCAGGGGTGAAAGAAGCAGGTCTGAGTCACTGGTGGTGCAGCAGAGCTTCCATATTTTCACTCAGGAGGGTGGTTGCATTTTCTGCTTTTCCACACTTATGCCACAGTGTGCATGGTCTTTGCACCCCATTTCAGGATCTAGTTGTGCAAAGGAAGATGATTTGTTGTGGCTGCATTCAGTGCCTGGTGTGGAGCCTACTTTCTGAGAATATGCTTGCCTTAGGCTTGCCACATGGGCCTTCAGATATGTTTAGCATTAAAATGTGGTTAACTTGGTTTCTAGCCCAGCTGAACTTTTACAATTAAGGAAGACATTGTGCAGCAAAATCAGACTTTTGTGTTTATTTATTTTTAGCTTCTATGGAAATTACAATGATGCAGTCATGCTCTGAGCATATGTGTGCTGTTGTCTGTCTGTCCTCCCTTTGCAAATAACTCCTGGCCATTTTCAGCCCAGCTTCACTTAAAGCTAGTGGTTTCAAACATACTGTGTCCCTACATATTTCATGAAAACAGACAGTTGAATGTAGCAGAGGGAAAGCCTACAGCCTTATACGGAAGAAAATGTATACCATCAACCCAAGCCATGTTAGGCATAAAAGAATCTACACAGGAGAGCAATATTATATGTCCCAACTTCATGAAAAGTTTTAGTCAGAGGTGGCAGCACCAGAGGATCCCACCATCAGATGAAAATGAGTTGGAAACCAGGTTTCAATGCTGTGTGGCATATGGAAATACTTGATTACTTAGGACAGTGAAAAAGAAATACTAATTTTGTCTCCCACTCTTGCCTGCTCTCTTGCTTTGCTTCCTTTGCTGCAGGCCTGTAATATAGAAGCAGATCCTGTGTGACCAGGAAGTGAGGGTTGATAACTATGGATAGAGGGCTTAATTTTAAGAGAATGTTCATGAATGTTCATGCTCTACTCTGCTCTGGTGAGACCCCACCTGGAGTACTGTGTCCAGCTCTGGAGCCCTCAACACAAGAAGGACATGGAGCTGTTGGAGCGGGTCCAGAAGAGGGCCACGAAAATGATCCGAGGGCTGGAGCACCTCTCCTACGAGGACAGGCTGAGAGAGTTGGGGTTGTTCAGCCTGGAGAAGAGAAGGCTGCGGGGAGACCTTATTGCAGCCTTTCAGTACTTAAAAGGGGGCCTATAGGAAAGATGGGGACAATCTTTTTAGCCTGTTGTGACAGGACAAGGAGCAATGGTTTTAAACTAAAGGAGGGTAGATTTAGCCTGGATATAAGGAAGAAATCTTTTACAATGAGGGTGGTGAAGCACTGGAACAGGTTGCCCAGAGAGGTAGTGGAGGCCCCATCCCTAGAAACATTCAAGGTCAGGTTGGACGGGGTTCTGAGCAACCTGATCTAGTTGATGATGTCCCTGCTCACTGCAGGGGGGTTGGACTAGATGACCTCTAAAGGTCCCTTCCAACCCAAAGCATTCTATGATTCTATGAAACTTACCCTTTGAATGTGAACAAGGAATACTTTACTTCTCATAGCTTTGTACGTCTTTTCCTGAACCCCACATTGGTTAGGTCTTAGCAGGTCACTGCATGATTGGTATGTCCATCACTGAAACTATAAAATAGACTATCCCCATAGGTGAATTAAAAGGCTTTATTGGAGAAAAACACAATAAAACCGTGCTAGCTTTAAAATTCTGGTGGGCTTCTAGCTACTTTCAACAATCCACACATCTCCTATCTTGTGGTGAGGGCCTTACCTTCCCAAAACTGAATGATTCATACTACCAATTTTAGGAAGCAGGACACAGTAAAGTACCAACAGAAATAGAATATAAATTTCAGTTCCCAAAAGAAATAAATTAAATGTTTTTATGTGCATTCCTGGTGGCTTTTACTGTCTCTCTTTGTCTTGGCCACAGTATGTCAAACCCTTAAGCATGCAAGTAACTCTACGCATATAAATAGCCACCAGATCTTCTCAAGTGTTTGGAGGTCTGTGGCTTCACAGAACAAATACATATGAGTATGCAGAGACTGATGTTGTAATAATTACTAATCATATTATAGTTTTACATATATAGTACGACGTACTAGCGCTTTAACTTCATTATTATGAGTTATTCTGTTGACTTCAGCACATTTGTTCATGTTAGTAGACAAATGCAGTGTCCTCCCTATACTGGTGAAGTAAACAGTGAACATTCCTTGAACTGGAAGTTGAGCATCCGAAATATTAAACTGGAGAAGGATCCTGGCAAGGGATCCTTCCAGCAAGCCTTCCCCGCACAGGTCCTCGGTGCTGTGTGGTAATCAGTCAGGGACCATTCGCACAGGTCCTCGGTGCTGTGTGGTAATCAGTCAGGGACCATTCGCAATAAGCAGTTTGGAAGCAGCCACCCTGTTTTGAGAGATAAGAGAATTTAACAAAATGGGCAGTCACAGTGGGCCTCCATGGGATCATAAACACATTTAATTTACTAGCACAGGCATAGCCTTAGTGTCTAACATGGATACAGCTAATGTGAATATGTGAGGTTTACAGTATAGAAAGAATCTCCTTTAAAGTCTGGCTAATTATTTGCTACTCCTGCTTATTCATTTTGTTCTTTTAAAGATGGTTTTAACATCAGTTCCTCCTTCACCTTTGAGGCCCAGCTGTCAGCATTTCCCATTTCCACAGCTCACCCTTAAACTAAGGTAGACTCCTTATGCTCCCCTAAGTAGCAGTGATGTCAGCAAGTATTGCAGAAGCAATGCAGAGCGAGAAAGAAAGGCCTGAACTCATCTTTGACAGATTTAAAAGCCTGTCATCTCTCAGTGCGAGAACAAGCCTGTGTAAGAGAGGATTAGCTCAGAATGCATTTTACATTAAAATTCAGACACTGTCATAGGAGAAAGATGCTTTTCTTCCCTTTTTTTTCCCCAAAGGAAAACATTCCAGTGCATATTTTGATCATTGTTTGTTCTGCTTCTGATGAAAGTCTATGGAGGAAGAGTAAAAATAATAAAATACTGTTTAAAAAAAATACTGTTTAAAAAGGGAAAAATGTGAGTAATTGAGGAGTCACTATATTGTTTTTCTTAGTCGTGGATGCATATTAGTCAACAGTTTTAAACATGTTAAAACCTGCTGTTTAGTCCTCAATTACTTTTCATTCCCTTTCCTTAGTGATATTTTTTTATATTGTCAAAACATCTAGAGGCCCAGTTCTGACTAGGGACTAGGGTCCTCATTTTGCTCACACAAAGAACTTACGTTTGATAGGTTTATCGTTCTTTCAAATTGCTTGTTCAACTATGGTTATTACTCAAATGATGCAATACTAGGAATATATACTTATAATTACCATGGACAGATGATCTTGAGTCAGTTCACTGTGTTGTGTTTTGTTTTGTTTTGTTTTAATAAATTACATGCTTTAATTAACAGAAATCTCAGCTAGACATTTACCTATCAATTTTCCTTAGGCTTCCTTTGCCCTTTTAATTGTACCAGCAGCCATTCAACATTTAGGTGTGCAGAATATCTATATTAACACAACCTTTCATTGATAATTTTGAAGCCACCTGCAAATGAAATGCTTACAGACAAATAATTATTCTCTCGGTGCACTCGTCTGATCATGAAAAGATCAGACACATTCCTTGCTTTGCTGTAAAGTATTATTCCTGTTTTACAGAGGAGGGCAGTAAGAAACACAGTTTAATCCCTGATTTCTGAAAGCTGTTATCAGGCAACTTGTACCCCCACTCTGTGTGTGTCTAAAATTGTGGGACCAGAGACTTTTCAGTTGCCAAAATGTACCCTGGCCACATTGTAACTGCATATGGGGATAACGTTCTGATGTACAGTTTTTTTTCCCCTTCCTGCTTCCTGGTTTCCACTGGAAGGAAATTCAGGTGTATGGGAAAAGAAGGATCTACATGTGGTTGCCAATCATGGCATCCCAAGAAAGCTAGGAGGGAAGAGTCCATGCAAGCTTAATCAACAGCTGGAGACTAAAAGGGGCTCCCACGGGTCAAGGCTGGCTTCCAGCTCTGAGGGGAGAAGTGCTGAGTGACAAAAACTGGTCCCTTCTTTGGCTGGAGATACTGTGAAATGTCCTTCCCTCCTGCACAAGGTTAAATTTTTTTCTAAGTAGAAAACCTGTTTATTTTCTGCCATGTCCCAAGTTGGAAATGCAAAATGCTTCATTTACCACAGCCACTCAGCATCAAGTCAATGGGTGCCATGCAAGAACCTTGAACAGGATTATAAAATCAGGTCCAGGGGGGAAATTTACTGACACATCCTACTTTGTTGACTGAGACTATTCAGATTCAGAGCTACATATGTGCCTGGTCACAAGACAGGCAAAACATTGCATTTCTGCAAAGGTCCATTTCCTTCTCCCCATCCAGCCTTGATCTCAGCCAGAGAGGAAAAAAATGGGATTGCTTCAAGGCGGGGAGTAGCATGTACTTGCAATACACTGCCACATTTCCAACCAGTCCATGGCATGGCTCTCATTACACAGCAGATGTGGCTTTTCTTATTTGCTTTTCCTCCCTCTTCCCTGCATCCAACTACTTTTTTTATCAGTTGAACTGATTAGGCCAACAAAAAGCTAGTTGAGGTGTCCTTCAAAGAGGCTACACAGCCATAACAAACGTATGCACTGAAGCTGCTAATGCCATGGCTCAGTTAGACAGAGATCTCCATGCTTTCTGCCCCACCCCATCCTTCTCCCAGGAAGGCTTTCTCCAGAAAATCAGTAAGCTTGTCATCTTACACTGTCCCTCAAGTACTTCATTCCTCAAAACTATCCTTTCTGAGAAGAGCTGATAACAGTGCTTAGACTATCATGCAGGTCTGTCATGATGCCTGAGTTGTTGTCCTGTCTGGTTTGTCTGTTCTGCTCTGTTGTCTCCAGTTTTAAGCTTAACTGCTCAGTCCTGAGAGGTAGGGACCTTCTGTCTTGTGTCTGTACAGCACATAGCACTATGGTGTCCTGTGACCATCGCTTCAGGTTTCTAAAAATGCATGCAATCTGATTGATCCTAAGTGCTATTCTCCATTTCTAATGTTTAATCATATTTTGTGTAATCCTACTCCCCCTGCCTAAATGAGTATGAAATTATACTCAGAGCAGCAAAATCTGCAGGGATGGGGGAATGAAAACTATTTCCTTGACTTCTCACTAATTTTTGCGACTACAGTGTGTCTCCTTCTCAAGGGCTCCTACACAGGACTTTTGTGCCCTAGGCCTAAGAAAGTGCTATAGCCACACCGTAACAGGCCGCTCAAACCTATCACCCCTAAAGATTTCTACTGCTTCACCCCCAAATGGGCAGCCTCTGCCTGTAGCACATAAAGTTAGTAAAAGTTCCCAGCCAGATCTGCCTTTCCTATGTCTCTCCCCAAGCACAAAACAGCCAGTTTGAGGTGGTACTGAGAGCATAGTCTTGTTCCTGTGCTGGTGCTTCCTGAGGCAGATACGAACCTGCTAGATGAAGTCAGTGATTAGAACCACAGTGTTAAAAAAAGAACCTGTGTGGTTGAGTATTTGGTAGCTGCTCTGTGGTGGAGAGAAAGCTGTCTGAAGCTGTGCAGGTCAGGATGTGTTTTAGTAGCAGCGCAAGTATATACCCAAACTGAATGTGTTAGATTAGAAAAATATACAAACAGTTGTGTGACAATAGTGTAACATTGAAAAAGAAAAGGTACTAATGCCTCTATATTTCCAGAGAGATAAAAATGGGGCATACTGGAGTATGGACGGACAGGCCATATGTACAGCGTTACTGGTTTGGTGGAGTACTGAGAAATTGCTCCCTGTAAACTGTCTGTTCAGCATCTGTTCATTCTGTTGTGTGAATGCACTCCCAAAGTGCTGGACAGACTGAACACAACTTGCCATCACTCATAAAAAATTGCTGTTCAGGCCATCAGGATGCACTGCCCCAGCAGAGTGCCTCCTTACCTACCCTTTTCCAAAGTGACACATTGTTCCCTGGAGGAGATGGACAGCCAGGAGGCAAGTTCATGTTTGTGGTGGCTGTGGAAGTGGCTAGGGTTAACCATCCTCCATGAGGGTCTGCCTGAAAACTGTTCCCACCCCAGCGACTGAAGAGCCCTTTGAGGACAGCAGGTTCCTGTCCCCAGTCACCTTAAGGTAATGTGGGGAATTTATGACAAAGCAAAGGGGCCTCAGAGGAGACGGTTCCTGGAAACACCCAGCTCACACCCAGCTTGACTGGCATCCCCGTTTGTCTTGCCTCACTCTATGAATCTGTAAGATTTGTTCTTTTTAAAGCCACCTTTCATACTGTACACAAAAAACCTCCCTATGTGACACCTCCCATTTCAGTTTCAGGGTTCCCTCAGGCCCATGCTTCATACCTAAGACATCACACAGTCATTATTTTACTACCTTGCTGGTGGCTCAGTGTCCTTCTTTACCTGCTCCCTACTTAAAAAGTACTATAATCATGCCCACCTCCCATCCTCCATAGAGACACACACGCACCAGTGCACCCCAATTTTTCTGCTAGGATCTCAATTCTCTTCCCACACCAAGAGCTCTCTGTGCATACCATTTTCCCTTGCCACCTACCCTCCTACCCAGTGCAAGGATTTTGCCTTCCTCTCATTTTCCCTATTCGTGGCTCAGTTGACCCTAATTTCCTTATGCTAAGGACTATATGCTCTTTCTTTCTGTGCTAAGGACTTTATGCTCTTTTCTTCTTTTCAGTTCAGGCTCCCCTCACCTTCTCTCCCCACTTCCAGGGCTGGGTTCATACCCATTCCCCCACTATTGTTATGGGGTTTTTTTTCTGCCCCAGCAAGGAGTTATGCAGTGTGGGTGTGTCCCAGCTGTACTGAAAGGACAAACAAGAGGATGGATGGGCACTGTTATCTTGGAAGGTGTTAATGTGTGTCCTTAATGGATTTTTGGTTCAGTACACACTTAGAAAAGTGTTTGAGACTGTAGTTCTGATAAACGTAGGGAAAAGGCTCTGCACCCTCTTCATGTTTTCTTCCTTCTTCATTATTAAATATTTACCAAAATCAAGAGAGTTCTCCCCACTTGTGCCAATACTCCCTGAAACTCGAGAAATAAATGGAAACTGTGATCAGAAGTTACTGCTTTAGAGAAGACAGAGGTATCATGAGGCTGATTGTAGGGCTCACAAACCCAGCCCTAACTTGTACAAAACAGAGAAGAAAACACAGAGACTAGCAAATATGATAATGTGATTTATTCAAAGATGTTTTCTCACTGAAGAACATCTCTTTAGGCCTCCTAAACCAAAACAAGGCAATAGCCCCCATGCATACTGAGGAAAGCATGATATGCCAAAACATGTCTACCCTTTTTTTTTAATAAAATACTTACCACTTTCTTCTTAATTTGGGTGTAAAACTAGCAGGAAAATTGTCTTAATTTCCACACTCCCAATCTCATTAAACTGTCTATTTCTCTGCTCTTTTTCCTCCAGTTTATTTATTTTTGGCTCCTTCTTGTCATTCCTGGTTTGTATTTATTTGTGTTTGTTCTTGTTTTTCAAATATGGGACCTGCTTCTATTGTCTTTATTCAGACGATTCTTTATTGAAAGCAAATGGCAGTCTTACTGGAGAAAAGACAACAGAAATGATCCATGGTTTTCATATTAGGATCTTGCTTCTGTGTCAAGCTGCAGGCTGGTAGAGTTATTCACCAATATACAAGTAGCCTCAGATTTAATTGCAGATGACCGGTTAAATACTATGTTTCCATTTACAATCTATATAAGGAATTTATTGTTCATAAAGTTTTCTATTTTTAACTATTTTTAAAATGGTTTCCACTCAGAAGGGGCAGTAGTATTTAGGAACCTAATTCTTGTGCTATGAATTATTTAAGACTGAAGGAAAACTAACTGGTTTGCTGGCAAGGTACATATGTAAAAACATTGACCCATGCCTTTGACTTCTTGTCACATCATTTGAGTGATGCAATTTGTGCAAAAACCTTTGTATTCTTCTCTGTTGCTTCCAGAAATGGCCAGGTGTTTCTGGGTACATAAATTTTATTAATCTTGAAAGGGGATTGTAAACTCCTTTTTAGCAGAGTGAAGATGGATGATTTACCTCTAAGATAAAGATAAAGACTCATAATTGCACATCTTCAGTCAATGGGAATATTGCTCTTGACTTCAGTAACTACAGGACAAAGTCATAGGCAGGAAGACAATTTTTTTTTGTCTAACCCTCTCCAGAGGAGATAGTTAAGATTTTTCTTAGATTGAGACTACAGTTTTCTCTCTGAGTCCTGGCATTTCCTTACAAATTACCATTATGTTTATTTTTCCTACATTATTTATCTCCCTAGTGCAGAGTCTCAGCCATCCTGAACAAGTAGGTAGTCACCTTGCCACAGCTTGTTTTACCCTGGGCTGGTGCAGTCAATGCTGTATTATGTTGGATACAGTGAAGTTCATAACAGACCACAGGGATTTCATGAGGAACTAGGAAATATTTCTTACATTTCTTTCAGCTTCTTCAGTGTTTCATCCCCATAATCATATCACCACCCCACTAACCAGCCTCAAAAATATAAAGGAAACTCAATTTGTTACCTCTATAGCTTTAAATAATCCTGAAGAGAAAAATGTTGGGAAGAGACTACATGTTATTGATTTTTTTTGTCTCTATAATGAGGCAGAAGATGAGGCTTTCTTGGGAGTAAACATCTTTCCACAAATCCATTCAGGATTTGAGAAGGTGGTCTTTTAGTAAATTTTCCTGAAGGAAGTTTTAAAATAGGTTTAAATTATTGCCAGATACCTAACTCTCTTTGGCCCAGGGACAATACTTAACAAGCAGTATGCTGCAGCCCACTACAAATTCTGCTCTCATTATAACCCATGGTTTTAAATTTTTTCTCTTCTCTTCTCTTCTCTTCTCTTCTCTTCTCTTCTCTTCTCTTCTCTTCTCTCTTCTCTCTCCTCTCCTCTCCCCTCCCCGCTTCTTTTCTTTTCTTTCTTTTCTCTTTTCTTTTCTTTTCTTTTCTTTTCTTTTCTTTTCTTTTCTTTTCTTTTCTTTTCTTTTCTTTTCTTTTCTTTTTTCTTTTCTTTTCTTTTCTTTTCTTTTCTTTTCTTTTCTTTTCTTTTCTTTTCTTTTCTTTTCTTTTCTTTTCTTTTCTTTTCTTTTCTTTTCTTTTCTTTTCTTTTCTTTTCTTTTCTTTTCTTTTCTTTTCTTTTCTTTTCTTTTCTTTTCTTTTCTTTTCTTTTCTTTTCTTTTCTTTTCTTTTCTTTTCTTTTCTTTTCTTTTCTTTTCTTTTCTTTTCTTTTCTTTTCTTTTCTTTTCTTTTCTTTTCTTTTCTTTTCTTTTCTTTTCTTTTCTTTTCTTTTCTTTTCTTTTCTTTTCTTTTCTTTTCTTTTCTTTTCTTTTCTTTTCTTTTCTTTTCTTTTCTTTTCTTTTCTTTTCTTTTCTTTTCTTTTCTTTTCTTTTCTTTTCTTTTCTTTTCTTTTCTTTTCTTTTCTTTTCTTTTCTTTTCTTTTCTTTTCTTTTCTTTTCTTTTCTTTTCTNTTTCCTTTCCTTTCCTTTCCTTTCCTTTCCTTTCCTTTCCTTTCCTTTCCTTTCCTTTCCTTTCCTTTCCTTTCCTTTCCTTTCCTTTCCTTTCCTTTCCTTTCCTTTCCTTTCCTTCTTTTCTTCAAATTGTGAGCAATACTGGAAAGTCTGGGCTGTATGATGCAAACAAGTCATAGGCTGGGGACACGTGCTTATTGCTCTGCTTTACTAGAATTACCATATCACAAAGGAAACCTCCCTCATGCCAGAGAATTCCTGGGGAAATCTTTCCTTGTTCTTATTAAGGCAGGTGATCTTATTGAACTTACAGATGTTTTTAAAAATATATAAAATGGGTTGGGCTATTTTACAAGTCTGTAAATTGAGTAGAAAGGTAACTAAATGTCCAAGCATCTTAAAAACATATTTTATCTTAAATGCAAATGTAGGGATACCTTTGACTACTGCCATGGGACAACTGGTTGATCCCATCCTCTGTTACCAGTATCCTCCTGCAGCCCCTCGTAATTTACATTGCTGCTCCTTCTGTCTTTCCAGGACGCCCTGCCCGTCAGGAAAAGAAGGGAGAAAAAGAACTGATGAACACAGAGATCTTGGCATCTGGGCCATTTTACACCGCCCCCCGCCCCCCCGGCCCCAAGCATCTTCATTACCAGGATGGCAATGTCAGTTGTTCCGACATTAAGAGTGAGGTTTCGTATTACATCTAAAGCAAAGAGACTGTGGGCTGCTGCCTACAAGGAGCCCTTTCGCTGCTCCTTCCCCTTCCTCCCCCACCAGCGAGCTGTGGCCGCTTCCCTGGAGGCAACTCTAGGGATTGTGCAGCTGAACGGTGAGCAGCTCAGAGCTGATCCAGTGCAAGCTCATCCACCAAGCTAGTGCAGAAAAAAAAAAAAAAAAAAAAAAAAAAAAAAAAAGAAGAATTTTACTCTTGGATCCAGTTTATCTATGACCCCACCAAGGCCTGGACTCATAGGAAGCAATGAAGCAATGGGGGTGCCACTGTAGCAGATACATGCAGGTTGTCCAAAATTTGGTGTAACATGAAATGTCTCCTGAAGATACCAGGTTGTGCTTTAAACAGGCACGTCTGGGTGCAGCCTCTGACTCCTGCTGTTTGGGAAGTAGGTTTGTCTTAGGTGTGGCAGAGCAGCTAGCAGAGAAATTAACCATTCAACACAAGACATCAAGTTTGCTGTTCTCTGAGCAGTGTTGTGAGCCAAACACATTGAAACCTGTTTAAACAGGATAGAGCCTTGCATGCTTTCTATTGTATAACTCATGCAGCTTTGCAGAAGTTTATCCTAAAAAACAACAGCTGCTAGGTAGAACTAATCTTACAGCATCAGGCTGGAAAGGTCAGTTCCTTACTTTTTTTGCCAAATGCTAGTAAGCATAGAAGAGATCTGAAAATCAACAAAACCAAAAAAATCTTTAGGTAAGGGAAAAAAAAAACAAACAAGAACTTGACTAATAGAAATTTTCACAAATTCGGTAAATGACAATTTTGTTCCAGTCCCACACCCCTGACATTCTACCCCCCTGCTTACTTCAAACCCCCAAAACGCACAGAGAGGATGCTGTCTGAATGGTATGTATCACAAGAGTGCCTAGGGGCACTGGGTTAGTTAGCAAGGTGCAGAAAGCACTGTGTGCACGCTCATACAGGGTTGATGAAAAGACACTCACAGGTCCAGAAGAGACATGGGAACATAGCGATATACAACAAATGGGGAGAAAGGGGGTGAAAACAAGGGTGCAGAGCAATGGTAAGATGATTTGGACTAGTGAGGTGAGCAGCCTATCACTTCACCTCAGCAGAGCTCTCATCTTATCTGCACATCGGTGCACGGGACTGAGGTCCAGGACTGCAGAGGAACAGTAGTAGCAGGGCCTCACAGAGTGTGGCTCCATCCAGCAGACTCAGAGCTTCTGGCGTGGCTTCGTCTTCTCTGTACAGACACTGTTTGCCCCAAGGAAGAGAGAAACTATAGCGTTAAGTGCAAATGTGTGATGTCTTAGTGATCCAGCTGGGAAGTGTGAGACAAGGGCAACTTTACAAATCTGTGGTGATCCAGCTGCCACAGGTGTGATTTTTCTGTTGGGCTACGAACACACATAACTTCAGCAATATTACGGTTTTTGATGGACAGGACAATTCCTTCCATGTGTGGGTGACCCAGGGCCAAAGAAAAGAAAGTCTGCACCAGTAATGATCTGTAAGACCAGCCACGAGATGTAACAACCAATATGGACAAGGACACGTGCCAGCCAGGGAAGGCCTGGAAGGCCAAGTGAGGAAGTTTGCATTTGATGCAGCAGAAAAGGAGACAAAAGGACAGGTACAAAAAACTCCTGAGGCCCAAACAGAAAATTGAGACTATGACACTATGCTAGGATATATTGTAATAGAGCGAGCTGAATTCATCTTTAACCTCCTAAAGCAGGTGTCCTGGGGTAAATTAACCACCTGCACTCAACAGTTCTGGCAGTCTTGGGTGCTAATGGACAAAGCAAAAAGGAGTGATAAAGCTCAATAAGGCCTAAAAGACAAAAGATACTTGCAGCGTGTATTTAATGTACAAAAATGGGGGAAATGGCATTTGTCGGGCCAGTAAGGAGAAGGTAGCAGCTGCTAGGATACTAGAGGACAAGGGCTTGCACACAATTTTTATTTCTGTGAATGGAAATGAGAGAAGGAAAAGATCTTAAGGGGAAAGCAAGGGCCTTCAAAGTTATTCTGCATCCTTAGCTTCCCTGAGAATTTTTTCTTTCTGTATCTGATTTAGATTATAAAATCCCTGGGGCAGCAATAGTCTTTAATTTGAGTCTTCTTCAGTACTGCCCAAATCACTGATACCTAATGAGCAAATAAAATGTTGATAAATTAATATAAAGGTTGCCTTCCTGCAGTCTGGCACTTAATAGATGACACCCAGTTAGAATTGAAGTAAAAACATTTGTATTGAACCTGAGCACAGGATCAGCTTTAAGAGAAGAGCATGAGAGTCCTTCCACTGCCTTCAAACGAGGGAAGATCTGGTTCATGTTGCAAACAATTCTTTGAAATTAAGAGCGTGCAACTGGGTACTGTATATGCAGGTACATCTCTGTATATTGCATATGGTAATTTCCCACCAGATAAACTACAGACCCAGTCAGGCAAGCTGCTGTGTCTTGGTGGACCCTGGGGTTCCACATGGGTGCGGAAGCCGGTCATGCAAAGCAGCTTGCTGGATTATGGCATAAGTCATTGCTGTGGTGCCACTTACGCACTCTAATGGGCTTTATTCACAGCAGGGATGACTGAGGTGCCGGGAGGCACAAGCCAAGTTGAAATAGATTTGTTAAGCTTATTTCGTGCTTTGTTGTAGCGGCTACATTTTAGACAGATTGTGAAAATCATGTTATTTTTAAGATTTAAATTACAGTATTGCCTAGAGACTAATAAAAATTGGGGATTCTGCTGTCATGGTTGGGTCCCAAAATATGTGAGAACACCAACAGTCTGCGATCCCAACCATCTGCAAGCTAAAGAATGGCAAAGATTTATGTACCATTTGGTTTGCCGACTTCAGCAGGCTCTGGGATATTAAGAAGACATAGAAGCTGATAAACAGGCTCATATGCCTTTTGATATGTTTTCTTTCCTATCCTATCCTATCCTATTTACAACAGTAACTGCTGTCTTTTCCCTTCTGCTTCAGCCATTAGGAATTTACATTGGTCTTTTTGTTTTGAGCTGTTACAGGAAAGGTAGATTTGGAGGTGGTAGCAGGTTTACCTCGGGACAAAACTAAAAAAATGCTGCCATGGCCATATTCCCCCATCTAATCAAAACAAACAATCTGGAAAAAATTTCCCAGATGAACACATCAAGCAATGGCAAAAAAAATTCCTTTTGCTGATAAAGTGGCATTCCCAGTACAGGGTTTTGTCACTGGAATTATACAAGTAAAACCACTAGTCTGACCTGTGTACTAATGTATCTAAGATTAAGTCTACTCTTAGTAAAAGTCCTTGCGAATTAATTCAGGGATTGCGCAAAAGGGACAGTGTGAGAGCAAGTTTTTTGTGGGCCATCTGGGTAAGAATCTGGCAGGTGAGACTTCTCTCAGGTGGAGCTGAGGGGTCTGTGTGGAGAAGAAGGGGGGTGGAAGGCAGAACAGGGCAGAGAGGAAGAGCCGTGGTGTGAAAAGCCTCGAAACGATGTAAATGGATTTCAACTTCTGGCTAAGAAAGCAAGCTGAAGAAATGTCTGTCACAGAAACAACTTTTGCCTGTCTCCTCCCTTCCTCTGCCCCAAGAAATGAGAATGATATACATAGTTAGACAGAGATAGATAGATATATATAGACATAAAATTGGGAAGAGTGGTTGAGGGAAAAGTAAGACACCATATCAAAATGTCATGCAGTTAACAAGTAACGAGGAGTAGAAGAAACAATTAAAAAATACCATGACACCATATGGAACTTTCCACATTCAGTCGCATTTAAAAGCTTTATAAAAGAAACTTTAAAAACAACTACATTCTCTTCACCTCAAAATAGTGTCCTTTGTTGGAAGACAATATCGTTATTTAAAACCCCTGCAGTTTTACGTGTTTGAATCCACAGATTGTCTAGTACAGGCATTAGAAACTTACGATCCTGGTGTAAGAGACAGCACGTAGGCTGACTTTGAACTGTAGATGGGCAAGCAGAGGTACAGCTTGGAGCATCATGGCATTTTAAGAGAGGCATCAGAAAGAGAAAGCGACTCCCAGTCCTGATGGATGTAATAGCCATTTTCCACTCAGGGTAAACAAGGAATCAATGAGATGCCCCCCTTTTAGTGTCAGCTGAAACAATGGAAAACCTCTGCCCAAGGACACAAACACACAGATCTAAACAGCGTAGGTCATCTGTTCCTAGGGGTGTCCCAAGGACTGAAGGAACTGAAGCCTTGTACGTGAGAGAGAAGGGGCAGAAATATGAGCGAGAACATGAAAGTCATCCGGATATAAACTGAGATGCAGTTTTCTCTTGCCTGTGAAAAACCAAGGCTGTGGTTTTGAGAGATGTAATACTTGTATCTGCGCAGAAGTGGGGAAGAAGGCCTCCCCACTTCCCCTGCTCCCCGTTCTTGGCCTTGCAGGCCCACTGTTTATGCTGGTGCTTGTCCTTATATCTCTCTGAACTGACATAACTCACCAAGCCAGAAAAACGTAGATAATTTTCTGCTGTATTTATGAATTGAAATGACTCATGCATGGGTCACACATGTAGCACAGGCACTGAGTGGGATTGCTGGTGGAAGGAGGGGAGTATGAAGGGTGAGATGAGGGGGAAGATGAAGGGCAAGAGGGATGCCATCCAGAGGGACCTTGACAGGCTTGAGAGGTGGGCCTATGCGAAACCCATGAAGTTCAACAAGGCCAAGTGCAAGGTCCTGCACATGGGTCAGGGCAATCCCAAGCACAAATACAGGCTGGGCAGAGAATGAGTTGAGAGCAGCCCTGAGGAGAAGGACATGGGGGTGTTGGTTGATGAGAAGCTCAACATGACTCGACAATGTGCTTGCAGCCCAGAAGGCCAACCGTATCCTGGGCTGCATCAAAAGAAACATGACCAGCGGGTTGAGGGAGGTGATTCTGCCCCTCTGCTCTGGTGAGACCCCACCTGGAGTACTGTGTTCAGCTCTGGGGCCCCCAACATAAGAAGGACATGGACCTGTTGGATTGGGTCCAGAGGAGGGCCACAAAAATGATCTGTGGACTGGAGCACCTCTCCTATGAAGACAGGCTGAGACAGTTGTGGGGCTTCAGCCCAGAGAAGAGAAGGCCCCAGGGAGACCTTATAGCAGTCTTCCAGTACCTGAAGGGGGCCCACAAGAAAGCTGGAGAAGGACTTTTTACAAGGGAATGTAGTGATAGGACAAGGGGTAATGGCTTTAAATTGAAAGAGGGGAGATTTAGATGAGATATAAGGAAGAAACTCTTCACTATGAGGGTGGTGAGGCACTGGAACAGGTTGCCCAGAGAAGTTGTGGATGCCCCATCCCTGGAAGTGTTCAAGGCCAGGTTGGATGGGGCTTTGAGCAACCTGGTCTAGCAGAATGTGTCCCTGACCATGGCAGGGGGGTTGGAACTAGATGACCTTTAAGGTCCCTTCCAACCCAAACCATTCTGTGATTCTATTAAGAAGATGAAGCAAGATTTCCTTTTGGAGGAACGGAGCCATGTGATCGGCTCAGCTGCCTGCGAAACCACAGCCTGAAAGCAAGCACGTAGAAGCAAAGCACAGTTTGGAAGTAAGCCAAGAGGTTCTCCTGGTGCTTTATTCTTACTCTGTTCCCTAATAGAAAGAACCCCAAATATCCTAAATTCTCGCTAATCAAAAGGTCAGAAGTGGCAACACCATAAGGGTGCTGCTCTAATCCAGCTGCGGTAAGCCGACATGATTTGTAAACATGATTCAAGAAGCAGACAGAGTATATTTGATCTGGAAAGATAAGAGTGTATGCTGCCTGGGGAAAGAGTTAGATATACTTTGACATAGATAATAAAATGCTGTGCCTTAGCCTTGACTGTCTTTTGCACACCCATCTTTCTGTGAGCAATATCTAAAGATGTCATTAAGGAGAACAAAGCAAAGCAAAACTCAGAACTGCAGCTTTTGCATACTAAATGTTGTCCTGAGTACACAATGCGCCTGCACAGATTCCCATTGAAATGGGAGCAGAGGTGTCACCCGGTGCATTTCTCAATCTGGCAGTGGGACAATAAAGTCTGACTTACAAAAAAGAAATTTAAAAATCCATAGTAGTAGCCTGGGAAACTGTAGCTTATGATAGCTTTATTAAAGTACTTTATGTTTTCATGCAGAATGCTCAAACACTTTTTATGAAAGTTCCTACTAAAGCAAAACCTCCAGGATCATACCAAATATGGTCGGAAAGTGCCTAGAGAAATCTCTGTATTCTGTCTTCCTTGGCACCCATGGCTTTTTATACTTCAGTGAAATATCTGCAAATGATTCAGTTAACTTCTGTTAAATTTAAGGTAGTTAGACTGAATTCTTGGAATACCTGGGGCAATTTGCAGTCTTGGGTGCAAGCTGTACCATCAGCTGTTTCATCTTGAGATCACGTAAAATTATCATGGTATGCTTTGTGGATTTTATATCTTTACCAGAAAAAAAAAATCCTTAACTTATCCATAGAACTTTAGGTTAAAATAGTTTAGGATGATAGCATGAACCAGGTTAAGTTGGCTTTTCTGTCAGCCATTTTAGGTCAACAATTTTGAAGGACACAGATGACCAGGCACGTAGCATAAGGACAATTCAGTCACGGTGCCATCTAATGCCCTGGAGAGAAAGACCAGATTTTGCCAAAGTCAGGAGCAGAGCACCTGCTGAGCTCAAGGACTGCATTTTGCTTGCCAGGTATCTTACCGAGAGCGACAGAAACATCTGCCAAGCTCTTGCCAGGAAATCAACTCTACCCAGGTGAGTCACCAAAATGAAATCCTTCTTGGAGCAGACTATAACCATATCCACAACACGACTGCATGCATCGCACGGTTTTACTGAAGAGCACCCTACTCCGGATAGTGTGTTGGGTTTGCATGACTTCTCACACCCAGTGGGTCAGAGAGGACGGGGGAAGGTCACACCTCCACTTTTCTGGTACTCCTCGTATCCTTCCCGAGGGGTTTAACACTGGTGGACTTCACCTGCACACGGCCTATACAGCATTTTTTTTTAATTTTCTTCCCAACCGTAACACCCACATATGTTCTTTTAATAAAAATCTATTTAAAATGGCAACCCGAGAAACGCAGACACCGCACCGGGTGAACCAAACCGCTTGTGCCACCCCTGGCCCCCCCGGGGAAGGTGGCACCCCCATGCGAGGCCGCAACCGAACAGCAGGGCCAGCAGCGTGCCAGGGCCTGCCGGGCCGCCGCCAGGCCCGGGCCGCGGCGCGGGCCTGCCCCGAAGGCCTTGCGGAGGAGCCGGGCCCGGGGCTGAGGGGGCCGGGCCCCCGCGTGGCTCCCCGCCGGGGCCAGGATGGAGGCACCAGGCCGCTGCAAGCGAAGCCGCCCGGGGGCACAGCCAAACACCGGCAGAGATGCGGCCCCCGGGGCACGCAACCCTCGGCCGCCGAGATGGGAGCTGCAGGGGGGAGACTGGCACGGCCCCGCGGCCCCCGCAGCACAGCGCAGCGCAGCGCAGCACAGCACCGCACACCGCCCCGGGCCGGGCCGGGCCAGGCGAGGCCCCGCCGACCCCACCTCCTCCCTTCCCGCCCGCCCTCTCAGGCACCGCCTCCTTCTCTCCCCGCCCCGCCGCAGGCCGCGTCCCGCCTCTCCTCCTCCTCCTCCTCCTCCGGCGCCTGACGAGGGGACGGGGGCGGCCGTCGCGGCAGCGAGGGGAGGGGGGCGGCAAGGCAGGAGGCAGCCCTCGAACCTCTGCCGGTCCGGGCTCTTCTCGTCCTTCCTCTCTTGCGTGCGGGGCGTTGAGGAGCGGCCATGGTGAAGGTGTCGTTCAACTCTGCGTTGGCGCAGAAGGAGGCGGCGAAGAAGGAGGAGGAGAACAGCCAGGTGCTGATCCTGCCGCCGGACGCCAAGGTGAGGGCGGCGGGGGACTGAGCCGCTGGGGCTGGCCCGGCTGCCGGCGGCGGGTGCTTCGCTCCGCTCCGCGGGGCGGCGAGGTGCTGCCGAGGGGAAGGAAACGCGCTGGGGACGATTTTATTCTTTATATGCTCTTCCACCCCGCGGCGATAAACCGCGGGCGGGCCAGCAGGGAAAGCTGCGCAGCGGTGCGCCCCGCCGCCCCTCTCAGCTCACGCTTCTAAAATGGCTGACAGGAGAACGAGCTTTAAAGCTCCGCTTCTCCCTACTTTGGGGATTTTTGTGGTGGTTTGGTGGTGTTTTTTTTTTTTTTCTTTTTTAGCCCGACAGCGCTTGGACCGCGTCCAACTCGGCTTTTAAGGCGTTTTCGTCTCCTTTGCGGCGTCCCGTCCGGACCCGCGAGTCGCGGCGAGCTGAGGGGCCGGCCCGGCAAGGGTCTGCCCTCGCCGGCCCACCGCGCTTAGGCGGGGGCGCGGGGACGGGCCGGCGGCGCCGAGCCCGGCTGCCCGCCCGGTCCCGCAGCCTGTCCTCAGCCGCTGCCTGCGGTGGGAGGTTCGGGCGTCCCTTCGGTGTGTTTGGGTCGGTTGGGAGAAGTTGGTTTGCGTGGAGAAGGCGGATCGCGTCGCATCTGCACGCCGCGTTTAGTTCTCTCCGGCAGCACGGTTAAGTCCGGCAAGCTGCTAGCGAGCTCGCAAAGCTAAAATGCTTCAAGGCAGGGAACGCTTGGCGAGGGTGAAGTTGGAGGTCTGGCCGTGCTTGTGCCGCAGCGTGTTTGCAGAGCCTGGTGATTGTGCGTTACAGCGAACTTCGCCTTGAAACTTGGGCTGGTTTAAATAAAGGAACAAAGAGCTGCGTCCCCCCGCCCCAAAACAGCACCCAAACTCCAGTCGCTGTCGCCTTCCCTCCGCGTCTCCAAACAGCAACAAAGAGCAAAACAGCAACGGCCTTTAAAGTTTTTGAAGTGCAAAACTGCCTGGAATATAAAGGTTTTGGGTTGCAATTTCTGTGCTCCCGTAATCAAAACCAGTTTTTAATTGAGAGTAGCGTAATTTGCCCTAAGCTCTTTGAAAAGAAAATGAAAACTTGAAAAATGGCCAGCTGCACATAAACAGCATGCCTTGCTGTTTTCATTTGCTTTCATAATCTTTTGTGCATCAGGCCTCTGAATTACCGGGTTGGATCTGCAAAAGAGATAGTGTTTATTGATTTCCTAAATCTTTGTGATGAACTTCTGCCTGGGAAGACAATATTTGTTGAATTTTTAGCATGAAATTGTGCCCCGGTGTAGGTTTTGCTGTGATTTTAATGGGGCCGGGTTCTTCACCAGCAGAATCCACCGTCATTTCAAAGCCAAGGGGGACCACAAGATGTTTTTGTAGTGACATCTTCCTCATACAGAAAGTGGTGAAATTTCACGCTTCTACTGAATGTACTTCATTTATAAAACTCGACAAAAGTATTTAAGTCCTTAGAACAGTGTGCTGCAACAAATGAGACAGTATCATTACTCAAATTGCCTGCAATTACGGGAAATCCGTTAGGTGATCTGTGTGTCTAGTTGTTCCTAGTGGGACTGCCATTCTCTAGAAGGTAATGGATTTCCCAAGCCCACCTTGAGCTGTGGAGTTCCTTCCTGGCCCCAGGTTTGGTGATCGGTTTGACATTGAGCATGTAAGCAGGACACAAACTACAAGTTCCAGAAAACAGGTTTTTCGTACTACCTTGGAATCCAGATCTGCCCTGGATGATGTTTGTTTCTAGATAGGCTCCAATTTGGGCTTGTCGTTCCTACTGCTAAACAAACAAAATACATCTGGCTAATTGTACACTGGGGAGCAAATCCTCCTGACCCTGTCCAGATACTGACAGAAGCATGTTATTTGACTATGATTTCCTTAACGCAGAGCTGTAAATTCTTGCGGCTGAGGATGCGATACAGGATCTGCCTTAACTTCGCTCAGGTCTTAGTACTGCTTCCCTTGCCTAGAAATGAGACTTGGAAACACTTATGAACCAGGTCAAAAGGTGGTCTGGTCTCACAGTAGCTACTTATAAGTTCTTGCACTGTTATCAGGGAATGAATGTGCCTCAACAAGGCTTAAAACAGTCCTAAAATAGCTTGCTAGGAGCGGATGCTCTGTGCAGATGAAAATTCCAAAAGCAAATGAGCACTCTTAAGGGACATCGAGCCTTTGACATTCTCCTTGACACATTTCCATCTTTTCTCAGCAGAACTGCAGACCTACACCTACCAGCATGCAAAAAATAAAAGCTTTTTTTGAGCTTGCATGTTTTAGAGCATAAATAAAAGCAGATCTGAGTAAAGTAGCATAATCTGTAGTTTTAGTAGAAAAGGCTATGCAATCCATGCAGGATTAACAATATTGAGATAAATTATGTCATGTAGCTGTAGAGGTATTTGGATCTTTGAGTCTGGGAGTTTGTTCTCAGATCTCGGACAAAAAAAGGAACTGAGGGTCAATTGTAAGGCTTGATACCTTTGAGGTAAGTGCAAGATACGCTCTTTGAACTTTGCCTTCTCTAATACAAATGCATTAGAAACTAATCTTCCCCCTCCCCGCCTTCCACAAGGAACTTCTACTGCCTATGCAGTTCTTTGGAGGGAAGGGGAAAAATAAACCACATCTGACAAATGTATTATTCATATTGCTTCATTGCTGGAAAACCCTTAGCTTCAAGTGAGATTTGAAGGCAGTATGGCAATGTATATAGAAGAGTGAATTCTGGTAGATTGAAAAAAGGTCACATCTCCAAGACAGCATATATGGGACATTTGTTTTCCCCTCTCCGGTATCTTTACAGACATTGTTTCTGTAGGACAGTAAATAGATCTGGATCACAAGTGTGAACATGAAAAATACTGCAACATTTTATGAAGCTTTGTTTTATGAAGAAAGTCCTGGGAGGCATTCTGGACTGAAGTAAAGGGAAAACCTTAAGAATGGAAGAGGATCAGCAGAATTGCAGGTTGAGAATTTTATTATCGAGAACTTACAAAGATTTGAGCAAGAGATATTAGTAAGCCAGCTGATATTAATGAATAAAGCCAAATACTCTGATATGTCCAGAAAATAAAGATTAATGGAATGAGTTTTTGGGCTAGTTCTTTGATGGTCTCGTTCTGCTGCTTTTCCTGGCACGGTGTCATGAAGACTGCCACTCTGTCTGCCATCGCAGGGTTACTCTCAAGTGTATAATCTTCCTAGGGCTTTTGCGGCCAAACTATGCTGATGGTGTGGCATAGAAACACTCTGATCTCACCAAAATTTGCCCAGTAACCTCTGATGCAGACACTAATAGGAAATTAATTGGGGAAGGGAGGAGCGGAAGATGCGAGAAGGGTAGGAGATGTATCGCGGGAACAACAGCTTAAAAAAAGCTTTTGCAGAAGGCAATGGTCTTATGCATTGGAGCATGCTACTTAAAAAGGAGTTTAAAAATCCAGAGTGCTAATCCTGTCTCTGCATAAATCACCCGTCGGTATTATTGCGTGTTGTGAAAGTGGCTCCATGCTTACTGTAGGCAACTGTTACAACTCTGCTACTGCTGTTGGGATGATGCTTCTATGCTGTAATTCTTGGCCAAAATACAGAATACTCTTAGTAAAGGTTCTCAGGCCACATTTAATTTTCCCTTTGCTCATTGTCAGTACAATAGGGTATTTTATGACCCAGTTTCCCAACAAACAAACAATGTGTGGTATTTTAACATTTCTCCCTACAATAGATCTTTGGAGAGCCAAAGATGGTTCTGAGCGTAGTTGAAGTCTTCAGACATTTTGCAGAATCTGTTCAATAGATTAAGTCCTCCACAGAGCTCTTGTGGCCCTCAGTAACTCTCAGGCAGTTGCTCCCTTCCGCTGGATAGGTGGCAACCTTTTTTTTTTATTTTTCCTTCGTCTTCCCCGTTGGGGCACTCAACTCAGCGCATCTTTACCAAATACAGCTTTGTGTGCACAAGCTGTGGATTCACGCATATGTATCAGAGCTGACCTTTGGAGAGCTGTATCTGCAGAGAGAGTTCAAAGTGAAAGTGCAAATGTGAAGAATTTTAAAGGCCGCAAGCAGCTTTCTGCATTTATTCCTTATGAGAGCATTATTACTCCGCACTCCAAAATTAATCTTTTTTTTTTTTAGTGTAGCTTAATCTTTTCTAAAGTATACTGAAATAGGCACTTTTAACACAGAGTAAGAGGGTCCACCTGGGAAATATGGTTGAGCAACTAACGAGCACTATTTTTCCATGTAGAAAATCCCTTAGATTTTGTGTTATTGGTGTTAGATGTTTCTGAAATAAAGGTGTTAGCTTTACAGTTGCTATACTCTATGTGTGTCTGTAAATATATAAAAATACTATATAACATTTATATGCTATATGTACGTTAGTATACACACTAATAAATAGTCATTTGCTTATTGTTTTGCTGTCAGGAGAGCAGGTTTTCCCACTTTATGGGACATGTCTGTAGATGGGTGTTTTGCAGTGGTTTTGTTTGGTTTTGGTTTCTTTTTTCTTGGAGGAGCTTCCTTAGTCCCTTTAGAGCCTTCCTCCAGCCAAATTTTCTATAGGCCTTTCACCAGTCACCATTGGGGAGAGAGTAGTCTTTGTATTTTCCTGTATTTTCCATGATGCAATTAGGACATTAAACCAACCAGCTTCTGCTGTCTGTCAGAGCATTCTGGATTAAGGCATGATTATTTAAAAGAGGACCAGCAGTAAAAAATCCTAGCAAACTGAATTCTCTCCCCCTTCTCCTCCCTGACTTTGCTAAGATTTTAATGAAAAGCCACCAAACCTCAGATGAAAGCCCTCCAGTTTCAGGCACAAAGGGTACCCAGGATTCTGTTACTTGTTTGGCTTTATGGGTACCTGCAAGCATAAATTCAGGGAAATTGAGTTTATGTAAACAAAATTTGTGGCAGGGGTTGTTCACGAGGAACTCTTCCTAAGAAAAGAAGCCTTGTGGCTGATGTCATCCCCTGTATCCTTTTACATGGTGAATCTGTGCTACTGGTTAAGTAGCGCAGCTTCCTGAAAATAAGATCGCTGTGGTCTTGAGACTTTTGGCTCCTAAAGCTGTTCCGTAGTGGTTGCCAGCAATTGAGAGAACAATACTAAAAAACCAAGATCTTTAAAAGTTTGTGGTGCTCCTCTGAAAATCTCTCGCTATTTTAAAGTGAGTTTAGGAATTTGGAATTGGAAGTTAGAAAGTTCAAAAAGTGATCTGGAAGAGCTTGTGTCATCCCCATCCCCCCAGCGATGGAAATGCACCTGTGGGACAGAGGGGTTCTTGTGTCAGGGGTCCATATCTCACTTCCTTTTCTGTTTCTCATCACTTCCCGACCTGAATGACAAATACAAAGCTTTGGTTTAGAAATACAGCCATTTCCCAGAAGAATGATATTTAATATTTCAAACAGGATGTATTCTACCAGACCGTTGTGATAACTGCTTTGTCAGTTGTTTGTATCATTTACGTTTTTGGCTATCTGAGCAAGAGCTGGTGTCTGTACATGTCGTTACAGCTTCTGTGAATGCAGTGCAGGCATGAGCATAGAGACAATGCAAATACTTCACACAGTTCTAAATAGTTTCTCTTTTTGGATTAACAAATTTATACTTAGCTGAAAAATGTATTTAGAGAACTTTTTTTTTTTTTGCTTAACATTGTCATGTGGCAAAGTCCGTAACTAGATGAAGTTTTATACAGTGCAATATCTAGAAAAACTATCCTGCGCTATAATGTGTTACAGTTAATGCCATAAATACTTCTCTTATGTTCACTTCTGTCTTTCTGTGATGCAATACGCTTTTCTTTCTGATAAGTTTCAAGAAACTAGTTCGGATATATAACATTGCATAGTGGTATCAAAATACCACTTAAACAGAAGCTGTTGGAAACAAAAGTTCTGTTCAGTGGGAAAAGCTAAAATTAAATTAGTTCATTTCTGAAGATGTGGGTCAAGGTGAAATGTCGAACCTTCCTGTAAAAAACATTTGAAAGAAAATGTTCTTGGAATCAACAATATTTTCAAGGGAAATGGTTTAGACTCCTTCCATTATAATGAATATTTAATCCAACATATGAATGTCTATTTCAAGAAAAGTTTAATTTCAAAGTATAATGTGTATATATGGGTTTTTTTCCTGTTAAGTATTTTAATGAAATGTTTACAGTTGCAAATGTAATCTAACAGTTGTGTTTTTGTAGACTCAAATAAATCAATTTTCTTTTGTTATTTGTGTGGTGTTTTCCATTTTTTTCTTATCAGCAATTTAATAAATTTTGATGCTAATGGTTATTTGAAGGGGGGTTATAAGAATGATAAGCATACTTACCTCCAGTAATGTTTTCAGTTAACTCTTACGCAGTTGCGATTTTAGAATATTTGTCAGCATTATACATATTTACTATCCAGTAGCCACTAGCTGTAGGCACCAAATAGCTTACATACAAAGAAAATAGTTCTCTCTGTGACTCTCAGGAAATATCTTTGAAAGGAAATATTGCATTTTTAAGTCCTGGTCATTTTAAATTTTCTTTATTCTGTGCTTCCAAAAACATCATGACATATTTCAAACATAAGAAGTACAGCTGGGATAAGTAATAATGTGTTCTGTTAGCTATTGCATAGACTTCTCCCCCCCCCCAATTTATGCTATGATTGACAAAGGTTAGCATTATCTGGTTTTAGTCTCCTGATCCATATGAATAATATAACATTCATTTTCCTACTATTTATGTACTGCTTTTTATCCTCAGTGGAAATTACTTTGAATCTACAGATGAAAAGCATGCTAATTTATAGAACTCACATATCTGTCCTAATTTTACAGATGTGGTAAACCAAAGGAATGAGATAATTAATAAGATTGAGCTCTGCAATGAAGTCAGAAATGGTTTTGCAGCAGACATCACGTGGCCTAGGGTTTGGACCACAATGGACATATAGAGAGACTCTAGGTCCTATCTGAGTGATCCATGCGTTGTCTACAAGCAAGGGTCCTTTGTGCAACAGCTGTACAAAATTTACCATGGAAAAAAATGGCAGAGTAATATTTGCCCAACAGTTATTATAGAGGTCGTGGAAAAAATAAGTTGATATCTTGTTTGCCCTTACCACATAGTGTCAGTGTGTGTGTGTATACAAATATTTTTATAAACTTTATATATTATTGAGTCTATAATATATATTATTTTTAGAGAGAGAGACGCACACACAAAAATAAAACCCACAGGCATTTTAAGAGTAGAGTCCCTTGAATGCAAATCCTTGGATAATTTGTAGTTGTCTTCCTCCTAGGGTTCAGCAAAGTCCTGCTTTTGATGGCAGCTTTCTGCTGGTTTGAGGGTAGTACGAGACTGGAATGACTGTGGAAAAAGAGTATGCTGGGGAGATCATATTGGGAGGGGGCAGCGATCTCTGGGGTGGATCTTACATGATTGCTGAATCACAAAGGTCTGTTTGTTTATTTTAAAAGACATAGTCTACATAGAAAACCCTTGCATTTACGCATTTGAAAATGTAGTACCCTTTGCAGGGTGGGAGGCTGAACATGGCTTTTTGAGGCTGCTGCACAGTGTGGTGAGTTGTCTTGCCTAAGGTTTGCAATTTTGGGAAGTTCTGTTGCTGCCTGGTGAGGTGTTTGAACACCGGCCAGCATCTGTGTTTCTGCAGGGTGTGATGCAGCCAGGTGCTGGGTACTGGAGTATGTGCTCCACTTCAGGCTTTGAATAGTCTAATTGCAGTGAAACCCTTCAGATTGTTACCACAGTTTCTTCTAGAAAGAGGGCGTAATTAAATGTAAGCCTTTCAAGGTCAGCTCTTCGTGCCGATACTCCTAAGTGCTACAATTAAATGCTATTCTGTATTTGCACGTAGCATGGCTTCCACTCAGAGAACTCTGCTTGCTGTACAGGTACTATGCATCTTAATTCACTAATACATGTATTAGCAAGGTATGTTTTTTGGAGGACAGGGGTGCCATTCAGAGGGACCCCAACAGGCTACAGTAATGGGCTGAACAAAACCTCATGAGTTTCAGAAATAACAAGTGCAAAGTCCTGTACCTGGATCAGACTCACCCCTCCATCAAGACAGGCTGGGGACCACCTGGCTGGGAAGCCGCTCTGCTTGAGAAAGACCCAGGGCTCCTCGTGGATAGTCAGCTGGGCACGAGTCACTGGCATCGCTGAAGGCTGAGAGCTTTCCGATCCAAAAGAAGACATTGACAGACTGGTGTAAGTCCAGCAGGAGCCACCACGATGGTCGGGGGCTGGAGCACATGCCCTGTGAGGAGTGGCCAAGGGAGTGGGGCTTGTTCAGCCTGGAGATGAGATGGCTGCAGGGGGACTTCACAGCAGCCTCCCAGCACCTGGAGAGGTGACTGAAAAGACGGTGGCCATAAATTGAGAAAGGAGAGCTTCTGACTTCCTTCAGTCTGAGGAGAACTGAATGCTGAGCAAGTTGCCCAGAGAAGCTTTGAAGTGTCAGTCCTTGGAGATTTTCAAAACCTGAGTGGGCAAGAGCCCTGAGCAACCTGGTCAGGCTTCAGAGTCCACCTTCCTTTTGAGCAAAAGGTTGGACTAGAGATCTCCCGAGTGGTTTCTGTGATGCTAGATTCTACTTTTGAGAGAAACTGAGACACTGTATTTGTAACTCGCTTGAGATGACATACCATCTGTGGCTGAACTGGGAATAGAGTTATTAAATTCTGAGGCTCAGTGGTGCATATGTGCATGCTAATGAGATCTCTTGGGTGAAAGAGCCATCACCGCTTGGGAAAATAGCCTTGAGAGAAATCTAGGTTAAATCCACATAGCGTTCCATCATACTGATGTCTGAGATTCAGGCAGTTGTAGGAAAAAGCAGAGAAATTTCAGACATAAGAAGCGAGCAGGATAAGGAAGAGACAGTAACTGGAACAATCAAGGTCAAAATGGTAATTTAGTATTGATCCATTTTAAGTGGAATAGGAACCTTCTCAGTTCCTGTTTTCAAACATTGATCTAATTCAGGATAAAGTCAAGAGAAATACTGCATTTAAAGTTACAGATTTATTTAGTGTAGCTTTTATAAGTATGGTAAATGCAAGTCAATTGTAAGTCAAAGAATGTAGGTGGGGAAAAGGGTTTATTTTGGCAATGTGTAAAAATGAAAAATTGGACAGTTTAATGAAATGCCACATTTGACATGCTGTAACCATAAAGGGTGTAGTGATTTTGTTTTTGGAAAGCAAAATGTATTCTGAAAAATGTCCCATATAACCTCTTAGGTTTGGGGTTTCTTGTTGTTAAAAAAGTAAACATCCCTCAGCAACTCTTGCCAGATATCTGTGCAAGCTTTCATCTGTGTGTTTTGATGTATGATTTGCCAACTGTTGCACCAGAACACTTCTCTTTTCTTAAAATACTTGAGAAAAATAGGTGTGGAATGCAGAACAAATTTCCGTCATTCTAATTTACAAAAATGTATAGGTAAATTCATCAACATTTATATGTAATATAAGAAAAAACTGGCTTCCACCACCTTTTCACTAGCCAAGCTTATGAAAATGTTTTGTATTCAGTACAGTATGGTGGCAGTTGTTGATCTCTGTGGCTGTCAGCAGCGCAAGAACTTCTGAATTCAGTGTCCAGACATTTAAAGACACCACATTTTCCAACTGTTGTAGGTTTTGTTGAAGTTTCATGTTGGGGACAAGGGTGGGGGGAGAAGGCAGAAGAATCGTGAAGTCCCAAAGCGAAGGAAATAAAGGATGTGTGGAGCTTTATTACTTGTCTAGCACAGACTCAGCACTCCTGGATTTTTTTTTTTAATCATTCATTAATCCTCTCCCTGCACAGCATTAGTGTTACTTCAAAACAGTAGATGTGTGTCACAGAATGGTTGAGGTTGGAAGGGACCTCAGGAGGTCATCTGGTCCACCCACCCTGCTCAAGCAAGGCCACATAGAGCCAGTTGCCCAGGACCATGTCCAGATGGCTGTTGAATATCTACAAGGATGGAGACTCCACAACCTCTCTGGGCAACCTGTGCCCAGTGGTCAGTCACCCTCACAGCAAAAAAGTATTTCCTGATATTCAGAAGGAATATAAAATGGTATTAAGATCCTGTTGTGCTAATTGTCGTACAGAAAAAGAAAGGAGGTCAGTCCTTGGCCCTGAGTGTTTACAGTGAAAATGCAGGACAAGAGGCACAGGAGTGTTGGTTGGTGGGGCAGGCTAAAGATAAAGAACCTCTCTGGCCATAGCCCAGCTCCTCTTCCCGAGATTGTAGCCCACTGATGCGGTGAATGGTTTATCTTGTAGCGGTAATGAAGGGAGGAAATGGAAATAACGTGTGCCCAGTACTCTGCATGTGGCAGAGACTGGAGAACTCTGTTTTGGGATGGGGAAAGATATGAGGGGTATAGACACAGGATAAGAAGGAAATTATAGGAAGTCTTGAAACCACTGGGTTTGGTGATGAGAGAAGGGAGTTGGGGGATCTTGGAACTGGACAGAGAAAAGAGGAACAATTTGGGGAACACAGTTTGAAGAAAACAGAGTAAAATACAGTGGTTAGTTCTACAATTGCTGTAGACAGCCTGGAATGAGAATATAGCCAAAAGCTGTGCATGTGAATCACCCGAAGAAAGTCCTTGCCTGGTCTACAAAGACAGAACTTTCAGGCCATTTAAATAAGTGTGTTTGGTTGGGTTTTTTTTTTCCTTTTTTCCATTTTCTAGTCTATGTAAGACCAAAGCTAACAATAAATAACCATTCTTAACAATACTGCTCCCAAATTTAATCATAGCAGCCGACTCAATAGTTACAGGCTGCTTCCTTCTTTGCCCGTCCTCTTTAATTGTTGGCTGCTATCAAGTTTTGTAATCTCTTATCTCTGAAGTCGAAGGCAGTGTTTAGGTAAATCGGGATTACTCACATCAGTTAAGAGTTGCAGGATTACTCTTCCACGACACACTTCTTTTATTGTCCCTCTATCACGTAGCTGTGGGTGAACTGCTGATTCACATCCTTTACATTCACTTTACAGTTGTAATTTTCCTTGACTTCCTGCAGAGAAATTGAACTCTTCATGTTCCACCATGTTTATCTCTAGTTTTATTTCCTGCTCCCCTTCTCTTGCCTTTTTTCTGATTATTTTTTTGTTGTTGTTCTCTCTTCACCTCCATCTTTCCCAATACATGCAGCTACCTTCCTACCCACCAGCACTGATTCCCTTTTTAAGATTATCTTGAGCTGGCTGCTTATATTAATGTTTTTATTCCATGATGGTTATGACGTTTGAACCATGAAATGAGTCATTTGACAGACACCTTGTTTTTTAATAAAATACCCCCATTATTTGGTGAAAGGTAGCATTCAACTAATACCAAAATGACCTTGGACTTTGAACTTTGGAAAGCTCTTGGCCTGTATTTTCTTCTCACTGCTGGATTTCCTAGTGCTGTACGACAGATTTTGTATTTACAATACTATTTTATAGAACATAAGTAGATATTAGAAATACAGGAAGAGGTACTAACTGCCTAATAGGTAATTCTAATTAATTAATCTCCTTGGTTATCCAGGCTATGTGACTATAGCAAGCAACACCAGAGCTGAGGTCTGGTTTTTATGCTGTTCTTTAGGCAGAGAGCCTTTGGCCAGATGGATGAGTCCCTGTCCATCTTGACGGAAGAGGAACTGGCAGTGCTGCCACAGATGGGTTGCAGTGTTCAGATATCAACTGCACATAAACAACCATAGCTTGTTTTCAGGCTTCATCATCTGGGTTGAAAGAATACGTCACTCCTTGTGATAAGCAAGAGATCTCTGAAGCATCTATTGTATATAGAGTCTGTTTTTCCAACTAGCAAGTTAAAAGATCATTGTACTTTAAATTTAATTTTATTAGGAAGCATAAAATTGCTGCTTGAGAGGCAGATCAGTATGATGGCCTTCCAGATTCGCAGCATCTGCCAACTGAGGAGTCTTGCAAAAGCCTGCCTTAATTTCCCATCTGCAACGAGTAATAAATAGAATACCAGGCTTGGAGCAGTCTTCAGGCAGGAATACCATGGGAGGAATGCAGAGCTCTTTCTAAATTAAGTTCATTTTAAATTGACTGTCTTTTGGGAGGATTTTCTACAGATGTCAGATTTACAAGTCAGAGCAGGCAAGCCTGACCAACAGAATTCAGTTTATACAGCCGTTGGTCAGTATTTTATTTCAAGACTTTTTAGCTTCCCTCATTAAAAAACACTTTTAGGGAGTCGTCATTAACTTCTCTTCTCCCCATTCCACTAATTAAAGCTGCAGTTGGTCAATATTTGCCTTTAGGAAGCTCAGTCTGCCCCACTGCATTCTGTCTGTCCGTGTGAGCTAACTGGCATGTAAAGGACCTCGGAAGAAAACTGTTCTGAACAGCTTCCAGCCAGTTCTACCCACACTAATTGTAAGCTTTCGTGTGTGTGTGTGTATATATGTATGTATGTATAAGATGTTATTCTCAGATGCATAATTATGGACTGTTTGTGCATTATGCTGCAGACATTTTTAGTAATATTTGTAATACTCAGTAATACTTTGCATCTGGTTTCTCTGTGGATCAAAGACTGCATGTCAGTTCTGAAAGACACTTCGCCCTCCCAAAGTTATTTTTATTGCTATCATATCTATTTTTAAATTTGGGCCATTTTCTTTTGCATAGGTGCACAACAGTCATACAATATTCTGGACTCCCCGCAGCATATCCATTGTGTCTGGTTCAGGTGGATTCTTACCTGATTCATACCAAATTTTTTTTTTTAATCATGTAATTGATCTGTCCTTAATTTCTGCAAAGGAACAAGGTCCGATAATCTTCTCACCCATTTTAATATGAACTAGGCATATGCCTTCTAAGTTTTTATGATGTTAAAGCAATTATATTCCACTATATACAAAAAGCCACAAGGGGAAAATCTAAGTAATTACCAAGTCTAATTATACACGTTTGTGGCTTACTATTGGAGCTTCTTAGATGAATTTTGTGGTGTTACCCCGAACATGAATTTGGTCCTTCCGAAACTCAGCATTTATTTAAAGAAAAAAAAAAAGTAGCATTAGAATTGAACTGAAAAGAGCAAGAGAATATATGGCCAGTAGCCGTTAATAACTTACAATTTTTGCAGGTTTAGCAGGTATTAACTTTTTTTTCTTTTAATCCACTCCAGAACAGTTAATGCTAATTGTTATAAATATGTTCTTGTGAAGATCTCTCTGTAGTTGAGAGGTGCTTTGGTAAATGGTTTGTGGTATCATTTGTCCATCTCCAAAAGTGTTTCGTGGTTCCAGTCACAAGACAGAGTATGGCTTTACATTAGCTGCTGTGGTCACTGATGAAGGGATCTTTACGGAAAACTGTGGTCGTCTTGTAACTTCTTTGTGAGAAGAAGACAGATTTGAATCTTGCCGATCTCAAATAATAGAGCATTTAATATTTCTCATTTTCTGTCTACAGGAAAATTGTTCCTGCAGAGCTTGAAGCTGTTCAGGTTGGGAAGTTCTGAACCATTTAATTTTAACACTGTAGGGTTTAGTGTACAAGTGGCAGAGAGATGCTTCTGTTTCATGTCTTGTCCACGGGAAATAGGCTAATCAAATGTTTTCCAATTAGAACAATCAGCTCATCAAGGAAAACAAGCCAGTATTGGGCTTGCATCCAGTTCCTCCTAAGGCATTTTGCATCAGAGAAGATTAGTTCTGTGGCATCATCTTAAGGTTGAGGATTCACCAGGGAGTTGGAAGTACGTGGGGCAGGGATGAAGCAGAAGAGGGGAAAGAAAAGGACCAGAACTGCAATGATTAATTATTGCTGCTCACGGAAGTAGAGAGGCATATTTTTAGAGGTCAGTCTTCACCTCAAGTACATGATGCTTGCTTTTGTCAGATACCTCTGGCAGTGGAAAGCTGACCTTGAGAAAAATAAGTCAGTGAGGCTGCAATCTCATGTTGTGCTCTGGCTTCAGAAGCCAGCACTGCTATCTGGGAACAAAGTGTGGTTGTAACTATGTGGGGAGAGGTGCTAATTCAGCACTGTCCCTTTTAGTGGGGATCCACTTTCACTTAATGTTTTTTCTTTCAGAACATGAGTCACCTGGAAGGAGGGTGAGCATCCGTCGCACTTTCTTCTCTTGCAGTGTGGAGGGTCAGATTTATATAGCAAGGGATGAATTATTCTTTTGAGTCAATTCAGCCCAAACTAAGCTGTCATGGCAACACTACAAAAGCTTAGGCAGCTTAGCCATGGGACAGCTACTAATATGAGTATAATTTAGCTTCAGTAGGTTATTTATAATATTTTAATTTAAGGTGGTTTTAACTGCTTGATGGTGTACTTAGTTTTCAGATTCAGAAAAGGAAGTCAATTCTGTGTTCTCCTTCAACAGCCTAAAATGTTTTCGGTGTTACCTAATGCTTGTGGTTCCTCTGAACTGAGATGCAATACTTCATGCACTGTCCTAAGCAAGAGGTTAAACTGGGCTTGAACTCTTGTTCTAAATTTGGTGTGCTGTTTTCAGTAGGCTGTAGACAAATCAATGCAATAAGCAACTACAAGTACAAAATGTGTTACTGTGCCACCATTAGGGATCCCTTCAGGAATAATAATGATAAAATTTAGCTGCTGGTAGAGGATTAAAGAGTTGTGTTAAACGTGTTGTTTACATCTGTCATCTTGTATATCAAAGCGAAATTATTTAGGGTGGAATACTGATGAACTTGTCCTTCAGGTTCCTCCCAGCATGGTAAAAGTGTGAAAGTTACTTTCCTTTTTCTGATTATTTTTGTGGCCTATGCAAAATTAATTTGACATTAATCCCCATTTCCAGGTAGGTGTTCACACTGTGTATGCCTTCTGCACCATTTCCCAGATGCCTATTTTGTAAGTCTGTCTGATGTAAAAATGGAAGAGGCAGTTATTCCACTAATGGATAATTCTGCTTGGAGTGAAAAAAAGGGGAGGAAATAAAAGCAGCGCTGGGAAGGAATAAAGATACTCTTTATATTCTTCACAAGGGAATATTTTGTCATTGTATCCCAGAGCCAGTTTGCTATCTGTTTTTCTGACATTAACTTAAAACAGTTTAAATGACAGCTATTATAAAAAGTTTCAAGCAGGTGTCCTTTATGCTTTGAAATATCTAGGGAAATAGTTACCTAATGATACAGGGCAACATAAAAATAAAAATCCTTGGTTTACCTGGTTTAGATTTATAATTGAGATGATTTATAGAAGAATCCACAGTGAATCTTAACCTGACCTGAAAGTTAATTACATTACCATGGGTATTATGTTCTATTCTCAGTCTTTGCAAACAGCCAGGTTAAAAACCATGCAGCTAGTAATCCTGTAATTCTTTACACTGAATTCCTTAAATTATTAGTAATATAAAAACTTTTAAAAGTTGTTACTTGTCTTTTCATTCTGCTTTTTCAGTCCATGGCAACCGTTTTCTAGCCACTCTCACTTTGCCTTGTAATGTATCCCAGAACTGTTGGTTGGAAGGGGCCTCTGGAAGTCATCTGGTCCAACCTCCCTTTAGAAACAGGATGGTTGCCAAAGCAAGATCAGCCATGGCTCTGTCTAGCTGAGTCTTGAAAACCTCCAAAGATGGAGATTTCACAACCTGATGTACTGCAGTAGTTTGCAAGGTAACGTAAAACAAAATCTGTGAAATATCGTCAGAGTTCAACTCTAAATATTTCTGAATCAGATTTTGGCAGCCGTTGCCTGGCAAAGAAGCTGCATTACCACTTCTGTGTGAAAGGTAATTGCAGTGTACTGTAAAGGTGGGTTTCACATCACCTAATTTTAGCTACATATGAATTAGGTACCTAGTTTGTTAACCAAGGAATTTCCCTCTATAATCAGTGTAAAGAAGCCCCTCCAAAACACTATTTCTCCCTCTCAGGGATGGTTGGGATGAGTCATTCTCAGGAAGCACCTCTTTTTCCCCACCATTTACAGGCAATCAGACTTACTTAGAAGGCTTCTGCCAGATGAGGGGCATTCCTTCCCCACTGGACCAAGGCAGCGTGTGGACTACACCCACAACTTTGTTCAAGTGGAAAATCATTGTAATTAGCAAATACTGCAAAAAAACCACGAGGCAGAACATCAACTGACAACCATAGCTATCGTTGCCTTCTCAAGCACTTCCCTCATCCTCTTCCTCCATTTTCTGGTTTGGGGTTTTATGTTTATTTGGCCGTAATGATTTTGCATTGGTCATCATGCTACCCTATTGTTTTTTTGGTTGCAAAGGGGTAATGAATTGCTTTGTACTTATTTGAATTCTGATATTTTCCCAGGGTTATCATGGCTTGAAAGAGGGTGACTCAAGGATGTGTTTTTTTTTTTGTTGGATTTTTTTTGTTGTTTTTTTTCTTTTTTTTGATGTGAGTTATGCAAACACTTGGGGGAGGAAAGAGCATTGTGATGTGGCTGATAGAGGAAAGATTTTGCAAGCAGTAGTTTATTGCTTAGGATGCCTGTGGGGACTGCATGGTTATGCAAACTAGTGCCCCAGAGGGGAAACATCCTGTCATTCCTTCAGCATAACATGCGCAGCAGATAGAGTTGAAGCATGGCCAGTGCTGTCTTAGAGCAGAAAACTTCCTTAACTACAACTTACAAAGCAGCTTTTTTTTCATTCCCACTCTTATTATTCTGCCAGCAAAGAGGTGGTAAAGTCTCTTTCTTCCTGCTGGAACAACATAGGAAAGGATGTATTTTGCTGTTCTTACTGCCTTTGATCTTTTGTTGGTTCTTCAGGTTCACTTAAATTGCATATAGCAAGATAAAAAAAGAATCTGACCTTTCTGAATTGACTTCCTCGCTCTGCTGTTGTTGCATGGAGGTTGCCCGAGAACAGATATTTTTCTGTCTGCAGTCTGTGAAGTGGCTCACTGTGTGTTATTAGGTATCTCAAGAGAGTTTGTTACATTTTTTTCTTCCTTAAGACTTAAGTCTGCTGATTAGTCAGTGACAATTGCATTAAAAGTGACTGTTAGTACAAGTTTTCCTAAACCTCAACTTAAATAGATCTGTTTTAAACTTTACGAAATAAAATACATTTCCAAACAATTGTGATAAAGCACATATAGCCTTTTCTGATGGATGCAATGTTTGTACTTGCTGGGCCTGAAGTGTCTCCTGTCATACCAGTCTTTGGAACAGTGTTGAAGGTCTCCCTGATGTGTTGTAGGACCCTGAGGATGCTGTGCCTGTTGGGCAGAGGAGGGCCTGGTGCTGGTGCATGTGCTTCGGATTGGCCTTTATGGTGGCTGGTGTGATCCTGGGTGGTGCCTATCTGTACAAATATTTTGCATTCCAGGTAAGTCAAATACATTTTGTTACGGGAGGGTTGTATTTTTCTCTGTTATGCCTTACGTTTAGAAGAGGGAAGAGGAGCAACAGACTGAACCAAGTAGCCTTTCTACTTTTTCTTTCCAGAACTTCAGCTTTTCTAAAGGCAAAGTGTATGGCCTGCTCTGAAGTTACCTTATCAGCAGAGGAGGGCAGGAGTGGAGCTGGCAAATGAAAGGGAGCAGCAGTTTTGAAAACCTTACTTTGCAGAGAAAGGATTATATCTAAATAGGACTTGGGTTTAGGAACCCCAGTGGTGTCCCAGATTTTCACCTGCTCTCTCCCCTGTTACGCAGTGCCAAATACTGGAGGTGGATTAACCCCTTGAAAGCCTGCTTGTTTGACCCCAGATTTCCTAGACGCATGCGGTACTGTTAGCACACAGGAAAGGGACTGCTTGTCAAAGCAGTGCCGTGACTCCTCCTTCCTAGCCTCCACAGGGATAAGAAATACAGGCCCTGGAGGGGACTTGGGAGAAGCACAGTCAACGTGGTTAAACATGCTCTGTCAAGTTTAATCCATGCTGACAAGATTAGACCTCTGCCAAAATATATTTTCAGTCTGTAACAAATGGCACCGCTGCAGGAGGAGCCCTGTGGAGGCAGTGGTGCCAGGGAAGTGGAGCATTTACCTGAAACATGGAAGATCTGAGTTAAATATTGTCTTCCTCAGGGGGAATTGTCACTGGGCAGCGCTGGATGTGCTGGGATGTTGACCAAGTGGTGCGAGTGCACCCTCTCTCCTTCAGAAACTGCCAGGGTTGCAAGATTCACAGGGTCAGAAAGGGAGAGTATAAGCAAAACACAAATCCCTCTAGCCCACTGGTTAGTGCACATAATTATAAGGTAGAAATTCTGTGTTCTGTCCCTGCTACCAGATTTCCTGCCCCCCCGTCATTTTAGTAGCTGCTAACATGGAAGGCAGGGTGATTAAACATGAGAAATTCTAGCTGAACTTGCAGTTTATAGTCTCTTTGGCTATCACGTTAACCTAATTTACAGGGGAGCTGTAGTGTTGCAGATGATGCTTAAACAGCATAGCGTACCTTGGTTGATTAACAAGGTCAGAGTAGCCGCAGGCCTGCTGTATTACTAATGCATGTTTCACCTGTGCATAGCACTGCGGTGCTCCACCTTTGACGCGCTAGCTAGCTGAAATTGAAAGTGCCGTTTAATTCAAACCTGTGGTACTTGATTGTGAGTCAGATCTGGGTTGAAGGAAACATTCAGGAATTGAGCTAACGTTGACTGAAGACATGTTTTCAGTGTAAAACTTTTTAAGTTGATGGCATGTGCATATGCATAAGTTCTATGTTTCTAAAACTGTCTGGCCTATAAATTTGGTATATGACTTCCTCTGACTCGGGACATTATTTTACACTTCGCTTAGGTAACCTGTCATGTGTCCTGTGACAGAAGGACACAAATTGGTTGTTTTAAATTCTTTTTATTACCTTTTTGTCTTTTAAAACTGTTCAGAACAAAAAATGATTTATTTTAGAAACTGACTTTCTTCAGAAACTTCTGAAGCCTTGCAAAACTAAGCAACTTCACAGAATAATTGAGGTTGGAACAAAACTCTTGAAGTCATGTGCTCCAACCCCCTGCTGCAAGCAGGACCAAATTCAGAGTTAGATTTGCTCTTTAAAGGTGATTTGGGTGATCAATTTCAATGTGTTAAATTGTAATTATTGACTGCAGTTAAATTGTAATTTAATAATAATAATAATATGCATGCATATAGATGTAGGAACTTCATTGTCTTTCTAAAAATAAGATGCCATGTGCCACAGATAATGGATGCAAAAGAGAAGATTAGATTTTAAGAACCTGCTTTTGGGATCCTGTTTTCCTTGAATTCAAGGGAAGGGCTCCCTCTGGGTTCAGTACAATCAAGGTTTTACCCATGGTCCTGTTGTAGATAGCAACTGGCTCCTACTTTGGTGTATGAATCAAATTAAAGGGAAAACATTTCATCTAGTCTGACAAGTTTTTCTTCTCTGCAGTGCTTTGAGAATATTAGTTTTAAACTTCTAACAAGGCTACTGATGTTTTTTTTGCTGGGTTGTTTACTATTTTTAGCAGGGTGGTGTGTATTTCTGTGGAATAAAGTACATTGAAGATGGCTTAAGTTTACCTGAGCCTGGGGCAGAGGCTCAGAGTGCTCGCTACCACACGATTGAGCAAAATATTCAGATCTTGGAGGAGGAAGATGTTGAGTTTATCAGTGTGCCAGTCCCTGAGTTTGCTGATAGTGATCCTGCTGATATCGTCCATGACTTCCACCGGGTAAGAAATATTTCCGAAGAAGTTGAAAGCATTTAAAACTCGAAAAATGTTCCATGTCAGTCATCCTGATAAATGTATTCCCTAATTATTGTGGTAGGGGAAAGTGGAGGGTGGAGGAGGCGGCAGAAACGTTTTGATCAGCAGCGGGCTGCAAGCAATTATTAACCAGGCATACAAAGTACAGCGTTATACAGTCATCATGAGGTAATTTGTAAACCACCATTTGCAAACACGGTTCTGTTTTTAGAAAGGGAAAAATCTTAGAGCTATTTCCTTTCCTTAGTATGAGGAAGTAAAGAGAACGTAGTTCTTGCTGTGCTAAGTCCACCGAGCCAGAATTTGACCAACTGCTGTGGTGCTGAGGAAAATTTAGAAAGGGCTGTCATAGCTTTGACCTCAACTTGCAGGGGCTGATTGCATCTGACGTCACGAAGTATGTTCAAGCACCCCCAGAGATTGCTTTCCTAGCATAGCTCAAAAACCCCAAAGCAGCAGCAGAAAGGGAAGGAAGCGACCAGCTGACCAACGATAGAAGAGAGCTCATTTTCCAGATGCTGTAGGAAGCCTAGCAGAAGCTAAATTTTCCTTGTGCACCACAGGCTACTGTGATTCCTGAAGGTGCTGAACTGGGGTATCAAGGCACTTTAGTTGTTTCTTCCTTTTTTGTAGAAACAACTTTGATTGATAGGAATCGTGATAATAAATTTTTGGTAAGGCAGTTGATAGGCCTGCAGCTCTTGGTATTAATGACAGAGCTGTAAAACAATTAGAAGCCCTTCTTTTCTGTATCAGCCTGATGGAAGCTGTCTGATAGCGATGAAATGTTCCACAGCTGGTTTTCAGGAAGCTAAATTTCTGTGAACAGTTTGAAGACTGCTGAACAGCTTTTTTAAGCAAGGCTGAAAAAGAAGAATAGGGAAGCGTCCTGGTTTTTTTATGCAAACTTCAGAGTTTCAAGTTTTCCAGGCAAAATGAGTGCTATCTATCAAATATTCATAACCAGATTTGGAGGAAAACATTGCTTGCTTGAGCTATGTCATTTTAAAATATTCCTGAATATATTTAGGGAGCTTCTGTTAAGAGTTAGAGCAAAGCCTCGAAAGAGGGAAAACCAGAAAAAAAAAAAAGCCGTCTGTAAGAAGTGAATAGGAACAATATAGTATTAGAAATTTACTTTTTGATTTAATGGGTTAAAGGCTTTGCTCTAAAGGTCAGCGCAAGGATCGTTTGCCATAGGCACAGCACTTACTGCCATGTAATGAGATTGGTTGCACTGATGATTGCTGTCCTGGTACTATTTTGACTGTTGGGCTCTTGGTGCTCAGTATTTTATATACGTCCGCAGCCTTAGAGCTTTCAGCAGCTTGAGATAATGTCTTCTTTAGCAAGAACAGATGCAGTAAAACACAGCTCAGTGAACAGAGCCATAGGATTCATCAGGATAATTCCCTGGGCTTTTATATCTCTGTTTTTATCAAATAATGGCAAATATTGCAGTTCAGGTACCGTAAAGATAATAATTCAGCTATCAATAATCATTAACACTTCAAGTCAGTAGTATTTTTGAAAATAAAAGGATTTTTTTTGCGTTATCTGTAACAGTAGGTTTTTTCCTTCTATATTTTGTTCCTACCAGCAACTTTTCCCCTTTACACTATAGCAAAATATAAAAGCGTGGAGATTAGAGCAAGGTTTTTGCCCTGTTGTTTCAAAATGCAGGCACTAGGAATAAATGAATACTGTACTTGATTCCCTAACAGCTCAGATACACCTTTGTAATTTCATTACTGTAGTGCATTTGAGCTACTTATCACCTGCTGCCTTGCACAAATCCCTGTCATAGATTTAAACTCTCATCAAGACTGCCTTTTATTTCTGCATTTACCTACCCTCAAATTGGAGTTTGTTGGACAGACTTTATAGTGAACAAACCAATAATTTGAAGAACAACACAAGGCAATAGCAGTTTAGCAAAGTCTGTATATGAATTTTCTGAGGTTATTTTGATTAAAATATTTCCTCAACAGAGACTCACTGCCTATCTTGACCTTAGCCTGGATAAGTGCTATGTGATTCCTCTGAACACTTCAGTTGTTATGCCGCCAAAAAATTTCCTGGAGCTGCTCATCAACATCAAGGTATGGTTAAATCGTAAGTAATTTTTTTTTAAGACAGGGAAAAAGAAGACTTTTTTCTCCCCCCCCAACTCTGACATTCACACAAGGCGCATGTGTTAGAAAGTTAACTGATCACTAGAGATCTTTGCAAAGAGACAAGAAAGTCTATAACCTTCTTAGTTAATTAACTACAATCATGAAGGAATTATTAATTCAGAGAAAGGCAAACAAACCTGATTTTATTTTTTGATGCTACAAATTTGGCTGACAAAATGGTGTAAATGTGATGTACCTAGACTCTTTGATAGTAGTCTCTGTGGTTTTTTTAATTTATAATCCATTGTGACTAAAGTTTCCACGTGTGCGCTGGACTAAGACTGGTTAGCTGAGAGGCTTGAAGTAGATATACTGGAAAATGCTTTTAACATGGGCATTGTTTAAAGCATAGGTCCCTTGGGTTCGCCCCTACTTTGAACTGATCCAGTGGCTTGAGGGTGACGTACACGAGGTATGTTGGATCCGCTGTGCATGCTCAGGGAAATCAGACGTGGCACTATGTGTGATGGACTAGTGCTGCGTGCGAGTTCATGAGGCTTCCAGCAGCCTTAAGATGGACCTTCCTGTTTCCAGGGAGGTTTTGTAGGAGTGTTCAGGATTTGGATTGTATGATTAGCAAAGCTCATTTAAGCAAGAGGGTTTTTAGTATAGCCAGATACCTGATTCTGCGAGCACCAGACCTTCAGAACAAGATTCACTGAGATACCACAGTCACTGAAGAACCGAACATGAGTTTTCAGCATAATGTTGTGGGAGCTCCTAATTGCTTCCCAGCAGGGTTCGTGGTGCTGGTGCTGGCCGGCTTGTCGCCGCCACAGGGACACGATGTTCTGTTAGTAGTAGTAACTGGGTGAAACATAATGGCCTGTGAAATTGAGGAGGCCAAAGCAGATAATCTAATGGGGTCTCTTACTAATTTCATACGAATCATCTTTTATCTCTTTCCTTGACTCTTATATATGTATGCTTTTAATGCATTAGTATTTACCTTGTTTTTCAGCTTTCTAGTTTAGTTACAGAACAGCAAAACACTCCGGGTGGGGAAGAGAGCTGATAAGTTAACTTGCGTCTAAGATTTAGGGAGAGTGTTTTAAATTTTGGTTTACTGGGCTTTTGTAATTTTAGAATTGTTAATGTCATCTTTGGGTTTGCATCTTTCAAACAAGGCTTTGGAATTAGGACTCCAGGAACCATTTTAGCCATTTCTGAGTGGTTCGTGTATATAAATAAATTTCATGTGAAAAATGACTTCACAAGTAAGTCCTCTGCTGCTTTTTTGCTGCCTATTTTGAGACTGGCCATTTAATCACACTTTCATTTCCTGTACATAAGGATGAGGTGCTATGTGTAAAACTCAGTGATCCCATATTTTTTACTTTGTGCATGCTGTTTTGTTTCTGTTTTAGTTCACACAAATTCCACTATGAAAATCTGTTAATTTCCTAGCTTATCATTAGTACTAAATCAAATATGCTTGGTTTACAAGTAAGAGGATAACCAGGCATCACGCATTTAATTGAAAATCTGTGCAAAAGCAAACTGTTTTGATCATTGTCCCCAACAGTGAGTGCCCTAATTTTATGAGACATCTGTTTAATTCTCATTGTATTAACGAAAAGCTGTGGGCATTTGATGTCTCATAAAATCAGGCTGAATGTTTTGTAACTGAAATTTGGGAAACTATTCTGCAGATGCACAAAGGGAGTAAATTTCTGTTCACTGTCCTGCAGTCACACTGGTTGCACAAGGAAAAAAAAAATGTGTGAAATTAAAGTGCTCATTTCATTAAAATGAGTTCTGAATACATGCAGAGGGCATTTTATGAAAATGGAGGTGCTCTGGGCTGTTTTGGTTTTTAAAAAAAGCCATAATTTTAGCCTAAATAACCACATTCCTATATATTGATACTGTTTGCTTGAATATGCAGACAGTGAAAGGCCTCCTTTCCTTGGGAAACAAGGCTGAAGCCCAGGTATACTTGTTCCTGTTGTTGAGCCAACTGGCCAATTTTAACCGTATGCGATGCACAGGACATCTCAAAGATGACAATATTTGCAGCTATGCTGGATCCCAATGCTGGGTAATTGCTCCTGCAGCAGCTGGGCAGAGGAGATTCCTGCACTGAGCTCCCCCTCCTGTTGCGCCTCCCGGGAGGGCCGAGAAGGCCGGGTCTGGTGGGTGGTCCGGGAGGTCCTGAGGTTTGGAGGGCACGAGCCCAGGAGTGTCCTTGCAGGCTGCCCCGAGTCCTCAGCACCGGTGCCCACCCTGCCAGTGCCCTGCGCTCCTGCTTTGCTCTGGGGCTCCCTCAGGGCTCTCCTGAAATTCGAGAGACCAGGGGTGAAGATACAGTAATTTACAGTGATTTAATTACCAACTAACAAGTGGGATAGTTTGGGAGTGTGAACTCTTCCAAGCTCTTATTTAAAGAAAAAAAATTTGCTGTTATTTTCCTTATAGTACATGCTGAAGAAAATTTCCATGATTTAAAGTGAATTTTATACAGTCCTTTCTTTCTTTACTGAAAAGAATAGCATTTAATCAGCTTCTTCTCAACACGTCGCTTGGACTGAAAAGACAGTCTTGTTTTGCAATGGAAATTTCAAGTTGTTTATTGTCAATAAAAAATAGAGTGATCTTTCACCACAGAAGCTGAATTTGTTTCCATAGTGAGTGATCATTTTATTTTTAGAAAGCAAGCAACACCTTCTCTACTGCCATATATTACAATCACACTAACAGGATTTTTTAAATGAAGTAATATTTAAAAAAAGTTGGTGATTATTTACCAGTGGCAGTATTAGGAAATTGGCTGATAGCTAAGTATATGCATCTTCAGCTGTGTACAGTGAGGTGTGCACAGGGCCGGGTTCCTCCATTATTTCAGCTGTGGCAAAATAACACTGAAGGGACTAGAAAAGGCTTGGGAAGCCCTTGCATGTCGTCATGGCTCTTCCCTTTTTCAGTGTATTGCCTTAAAACACCTGATACACCACCATGGCTTTCTAGTACCTTTCTATATAAACAGTTGTGGGAGTCGCCATAATAACTTACGGGGCTAGATGGTCTCGTCTTGCATTTGGCTTTAGAGTTGTGACCCATGCTGTGAATATGTTCAAGGCTTCCCAAACCCCATTGACTGCAGGTGGCGTATACTGCAGCTGGCGTGCTTCATCAGCAAGGGTATCTCCATGTAGAACATGCTTCTGCCAACTCCTATTTGGGAGCAGTTCCCACTGAAGTCTGTTGGGCTGTTGTTAATTAAATGAAAACTTCAGATGATAAGTGCGGGACTGATCCGTGACAGTGGGTGCTCCTGGAAGGAAACATTTCTTCTCTGCTGAGGACTGACGTTACTGTAGCAGGAGGGCGGTGGACAAAGTTTTGTGACCTTTTTCAATATAATAGTTATGTATTTCTGTAGTGCAGTGCAGTCATGTTTGCACATTTAGAATAAAATTCTGTGGGTAATACGTATTTTGAAAGAATTCAAAGAAGATATGTCACAGCCATGTCAAAGAAACACGTTGCAAGGTGTTTCTTGTGTACTTAGACCGCGAAGAGATGGCTTTTGACAGAGCTGTTGCATTTTTGTTCAACAGGCTGGAACATATTTGCCTCAGTCCTATTTGATTCATGAACAGATGATTGTTACTGATCGCATTGAAAATGTGGATCAGCTGGGATTCTTTATTTACCGCCTCTGCCGTGGCAAGGAAACCTATAAACTACAACGCAAAGAAGCCATGAAAGGTAAATGTTCCTCCTGCAATCTTTTGTGTTGGCAGAAAGTTCAGTGCTGCTTGAGTTCAATAAATAGGCTTGATTGTGTTGAAAGGAATGACTCTTATTAAAGCAAGGGTTGGTTATTGCAGTAACCAGCTCTGTGGGCTTAAGTACATCTGGTATTTTCTGTGTAGGTATGGAAATAAGTCATTTTATTGTGCAAAAGTGCTCAAGGCCCCCATGAGCTAGGAGCTGCTAAAATGTGTGTGCACGCATGGGTATGTTTTCTGGGGTTCAGGCTTTCATTGATGATTTTCTTTGATCTTGTTTTTTTGACACCCACCCCCCCAAACAAAAAAAAACCCTTTCATATATGAGAAGCCATAGCCTTGTAGTCCAAGTACAGAATTGCAGGTTCTTCTTGTCATTAAAGCCATCTGTAAATTAGTCCACGTCTTCCTATTTGCATCAGTGAAATGTGAGTAAGAGTTGTCTTCACAGGAGAATTGTAGTACTTGGTACTTGTTCATGGAAACTGTTTGAAAAACATCATTTGGAAGAGTCTTGACAAGCTATTAAATACTGCCTTAAAATTTTCACTCAGATTTTACTTAGACTTGCTTCTTCTTTTTTTTTTTTTTTAAAACTGTATGTGATGTGCAAGTGCACACTGAAGCAGTTTAATTGCCTGACTGCTTGGGAAAACAAGGAAAAGAAATACATTTTATAAAAATAGTTTAGAACAATGTTTAAAAATGAAAAGGTCTTAATAGCAAAATCCAATTCAAAATTCAGTATGTTAATCCTGTGGTAATAAATGATGAGCATAGGTTGGCAGTGAGCATTAGCTTGGCTAAAATTTCGTTAAAATCTGTCTTTCTCCTATTCCGAGATGGTGATGTTTAAATACTGGTAGTCCACTCTTTTTTTGACTATAGTGGTTTATTCCTTTGCTGTTCCCTCTCTCATGTTCCCACAAGCCTTTTTACAGATGCACAGAGAGGGCGATTGGGAACAACTGATCTGGGTTAAAACTAGCCAGTGGGAGGTTTTGGCAGGCTGATTTTAACTAAACCAGTACTGCGATTTGGTTCACCACACCTTCAGGATCATTGCCTGCTTATTGGTTTTCTAAATATTAATGTGTGCCTATGTGTGTTTCCTCTGAGAGGGGGGATCGAAGAGGGGTAGTTCTGATTTCTGGTGACATCTTATTATAGCAAATGTAAAACTGTTCTGTCTCTGATGGACTTCATCCCCTCTTCTGTTTACCCTCTATTGTTCTTTACTAATACAAACAGGAATTCAGAAGCGTGAAGCCGTCAATTGCCGAAAGATTCGACACTTTGAGAACAGGTTTGCTATGGAAACGCTCATCTGTGAACAGTAATGAGGAATATTACTGTTCCAGGAGACTTAAAACCTACAGTATGGCCCCACCCTTTGTATTCGTGTGCAGTGATTATTTTTTAAAATCTTTTATGTAAGTAGTGGGCAGGGCTTTATTGCTGAACACCTTCCATACTTTTCATCTCATGATACCTGTAAAATCAATACGTTTTAGTTTTTTCCTTATTTTCAGGTGTGGTGTTCTTCTTATATTTGAATAGCAATTGTATAAAGACTTAGTTGCTAGTGCATTTCATGTGATGAATCTTGAATACCAGGAAGAAGAGAAAGTCTTTGAAATATCCACCAGTTTTTAATTAAGTAAAATTGAACAGAATTATTAATGTATAAATGGACTGCAAGAGCTACTTCTAACTGTAATATTACCTGCTATATAGTTTGTTACAGCATATAGGCAAACCTGTATTTGACTCTCCCTAACAAAGTGCAATTTGTTTCCTTTTTAAAATATTGTCATATTTACCTTTTTAGATTGATTTCTGACTTGATGTTTTAAAATGGCAAGTGTTTGCTGTAACAATCTTTTAGAAAATTAAGAAGTAACTTATGTTACTAACTTGTATATAATCCATGTATGTGCAATGGAAAATAAACCTTCTAAAACTGTTTGTCTAAAAGTCTTGTGTTTTCTTTTGCTATTACTGGGTTTTTTAGAGGAGGGGACTACAGTTAAATTTTGAAGTTAAAATTAATGCTTTTTACTTGCAGTGCTATTTTTAAAAGCGAGAAGATAAAATGGAATAGGTGATGTCTGAGAAATGAAATAGGAACAGAGAAGAATGTTTTTCCTGTTCCTCTTCCATTTAAAGGCAATATTGTGCTGCTTGCTTAAATTCTGGGTTGGTATTTCCACAATACCTACGATCAGAGCGGAGATCCAAAGCTGACTTGACGTGTTGTTCATGTCTGAAATCCCTGTATTTGTCAAATGATGTACATAATCTAGAACGTGCCATGAGTCAGGCTGACCCAGCTGAGAGCCCGGAGTGTTCACGACATGCAGGACTTTGCATTTCCCTTTGTTCAACTTCATGGCATTTCAGTCCGCCTGTGTGATAGAGCTTTGCCAGTTCATCTGGAGCTAGCTCATATATCCCTAATACCATTCTGTGTCGTGCCATTTACACTCAAAAATGCTATTCTTAAAGTTTGAATTTTTTTATACGATTGGGATCTTTGTAATGGCAACTTTTGTAGGGGAGTGTGCAGGATAAGATGTATCATAGTACCTGCTGTTTTGAAGCTGGTTGCAAGAAAAAGAATGGGAGAGAGGAAAAAAGGGAGTAACACTCAAAAACAAGGCTGGAAAATGTCTCCCAAAATCCACTTCTAAGCTTCCATAATATGAGAACTGACTTGTCTTTCTGACCAAATTTTGAGCATTGATTTATCGGGAAAGTAGGAATGTTTAATAGAATATTTGCATATTTGTTTGCAGAAAAAATACTGCTTAAACTGATTTTTAAATAACATGCGCCATAGGTGTCCAAATCTTTTGTGTTAGGTTAATTCAGTCAAGAGGCTTTGGACTAATCTTATTTTTCATCTTTTAAAGGATATTTTCTTAATATAGTGGGAGGATGCTTTACTGGTTTTGGAGCTATTATACGATTGTAAACATGCTATCATCCAGCTTCCTGCTATTGTGAATGTTTGGATCGAGATAAAATAATTTGTTTTAAAGGAAGCTTCTAAAATACACAATACATTTTTTTTTCCTTCATCTGCATTTGGCTTACTTTACAGTTTAGTCTTAGTGTAGGTGCTTTATATATAAAATAAAAAGTATAATTGTTACTTTCTGAAAGCTGGACTTTTTGAATCCATTCTTGATGGTGCATGGCAGTCATGAACATCAGATAAAGCCTCATGTAGATATAGGTTAGATGCTCATGTGTAAATTATGTTTGCATAGCTACACTTTGGTATAGATGTAAGCAAGCTGGAAAATCTGCTGGGAAAACTTTAGCTACAAACATTCAGGATGTTGCAATTGTGTGCTTGCAATAAAGGTCAAATATATGTCAGCAAAGGGTTACTGGTGCCTTCTTTGGAACCCCGTATGATGCGAGATTCATGCTGAAGTACTTTTAAGTGTGTTTCCTACTTTTTCATGAATGTCCTGTTCTTGTTTTCCATAAGTTAACATGGAACTTGTTAATTTTTAAATAAGCCTCGCATCATCTTTAACTTGTTTTGGAAATGAAACTCAGTAAGAAACTTTGTGATTTGTGGTGTGTCCTTTAATGGGGACACCAGGAAATGAGGCTGCTGAAGGGGTGGCAGATGGGGGGAGAAATAGATTTGTTCTTAGAGACAGGAGGTTTATATGATCATGCTGCATGCCTGTGTCCCTAATAACTTCTGAGCCTGTTGGATGGCAGAAGGAAATTTATTTCTATCAGTAGCTTGAAAATAAGCGTGGGGAAGGAGGGAGAAACTCGTGTGCATTGAGGGAAGGCTCCCAGCATGCGCTCACATCTTGTTAAATGCCAGGCAGTTTGTGTGGGAAGACGACCTAAAACACCCTGAGCGCAGGAAAAGCTCCCATTGGAACTTCTGCCCTCTTAGACAAAGTCGATGAAGCACAGGACACAAATCCATGGAAAAAACTAGCTCGAGGAGCTGCTTGGGCTTTTTTCCTTTTTTTATTTTTTAAATTAAAAAAAAAAAAAGTATAATAAACAAACATGGCTGTTCTACACTGAAGAAAACCACATTTCTAGCTAAATGAATTCCAGAAAAGGGTTAGTATAAAAATGACCTCATTGGACAATTATCTTCGTAAATATTTTTAAAACTCATTGTAAGAAAGAAAATGAATCCTAATGCCGAGACACACTTTGTCATTGAAGTAGCAAAATCAAATGCCACTATCCTATGCCACCATGTTTATTTGGTGGAGGGGGTTGCGTTGCTGTCTTGTGGCTCCCAAACAGCCTCTGATGTTCAGTAGGTCTTTGTGTGTGTAAGGGTATTGTCACCAGTTGATGTGTATGATCTGGGCTTGCAAAGCATGATAAAAGCTCCAAGTCTTTCCTCCTTCTCTAGTTGAAGTCTTGCAGCTTTAGTAAAGAGCCATGAGGCAAGTTTTGGCATGAAGAAAATACCAAAGGCTTGCAGGTCAGAAAATGCAAGAGTTTGGTTATGTGGTGCAAGGAGAAGCTGCGGGGTTACCTGAAGCAATGCACACAGGTGTGTTGTGCTTGCAGAGAGAAAAAGTAGGGGCTGGATTCATTTGTTTGAGGAAGATTGTTTCCAGCTGAATCAGTACTGTGGAAGCCAACTGAGGTTTATCAAAGCCATCCACTGGGAGTAGCGTTGTCCTCTGCAAAGGTGGGTATGTGCTTTTGTTGGTATGAGTTGCGTGGGAGGATGGAAGTCTGGCACGGCTGTGTTAGTAGAAGCCTGTGGTTTAGAAATATTATCAGAGCTGTACTCTTACTGGCATTGATTATGCTACTTGTAGGAGGATATTTTACTGTTACGGGGGAAGCAACATAGAAGAGCCTATAGTGTTGTTTTCGTGCTATGGGTTTTGCTGGAATACTATACACAAATGCTTTCACGTAATTAGGGTATTTCACTGCTATACCTTGGTAAAGAATATCATTATCTTAGGCTCACTCCTAACAAAAAGAAAAACCCAAGATCACAGGTAGATCTAATTCAGACAAATTCCTGTCTGTTCACTATAGGCTATGGTTGCTAATTTTCAACTGGTTTTCAGGTTGTCGGTTAAAATTAATTTGATTCCTGAGAACTGCTTGCAGTAGAACGTATTCTGCTTCTTGGGGGCTTATGAAATCTTGGAAGAGAAGCATGGGAAACATCCTTGCTGGGGAGACCGCCAGCAGCAGGACGGGGTGTTGCCTGTGCCAGAGCACATGTTCTCACGGGGAGAGAGGAAGCAGAACCTGGGACTGAGCAGGATGGGAAGGGAGGGATTGCAACGGGGTCATTAATGTAGCAGTAGCAAGGCCATGTAGTTGCAAGCAACAAGAGGGTTGTGGTTGGTTGGTTTGTTGACCTTTATTTTATTATCGGCTGGCAGTACCAACCAAAATGAACTGCCCTGCAGAGGGCACAGGATGCCCTGCACACCCCAGGGGCAGAATGTGTCGGGTTAGCAGCACTTTGCCTGCTGGGGACACACAGGACGGTACCTGCTCAACAAAGCACGTGGTGTGTGATGCAGCTGTGCATGCAAAGGCATGTTTTGTACTAATGTCTGGACACCTTCCACAAGCAAGGAAAGCTGTACTGGGAATGATTTGTTTTTTCTGATGTAATTGCACTTGGACTAAGGCTTCATTTGATAAATCGCATCAGTCAGGCATTTTATTTTTTTAGTATCCTGGTCCTCAATGCTAGCACAAATCTGGGGGTTTGCATATAGGAGTCATATATGTGCAGATGTTTCTCCATCCAGCAACAACAGTCGTAGTGTCCTTTCAGATCTCACTAACAATTTGGTCAAACACTTCATTGATAGAGATTCCTGCCTTAAACTCATCACTGCAGTTCTGAGACTCCAGCAGTGCACTATGTAATGCTCTGAGCAGAGCAAGTCACAGATGTATATAAATGTGCAGTGAAAATATTATTTTTATTAATAATGTGTATATAGAGAGGCTTTGAACTGGTAGAGGAGGCAACATCTAACAAATACCTCTCTGTTTAGAGAGAAATGGGTTGAGGTTTGCCATGGTCCATATGGATTTTACATCACTGTAGAAATATTAACTTTTAGAAATGGTTTTCATCCTTCATATTTTGAACTGAGTCTTCATGTAAGATACAATGATATTAGGGGTCAGGCTCACCAACAACGGGTACAACCAGTCCGTTTCACCCTGTCACACCCATAAACCGTTTCCAGCTTTAAAGGCAGAGCTGATGCCAGTGCAATTGCAAGGCAGCACTAGCAGAGGAGATAATGCTGGGGAGTGGAAAAGGCCTGGTTCAAACCATGGCCTTAGTGTCCCTGAGGCACTCCTGAAGCGGGACGGTCACTTAAGTCCCTCTGTTGCTCCAGGTGGTGTTCCACAGAAGTCCTTCCTAAGGCCTGGGGCCTGTACAGCAGCAGCTGGAGAAGAGCTGGCCCACAGGGAACTGGGGCGTGTCCATCACCTCCTTGCTCCTGTTAACACATGTGCTGGGGCTTTGAGGGGGACAGCTGAGCTCCAGGTGACACTGATGGCAGGGGGCTGGTGGCTCCTGCTCAGTGCAAGGGATGTCCGTGCACAGAAAAGGCTGGCCAGGGGAGGTTATGCCCTCCCCTCACTTTCCCTGGTAAATTCTGCCTGTTACAGGCAGGGAAATGGTGTGTGATTTGGGCAGACATTTTTATAACCCGTGAATTTTACAGCCTATGGGCTTTATTAAAGCAAAGATTCTGCCAGTATTTAGTACCTGGACTAATATCCAGAAGCTCCCAATTTAGTGGGTTTAGTATGCACACTTCTGCCATGCATCTCCAGAAGAACTGATTTTACTATAATTGTAACTTAAGTGGTAGAGGTCTGTGATAATGTAGAAATAAGCAGATAGTCTTGGTAGACCATGAGGTGCACTTAAATCAAGTTTCCCCATCACAAGTATTTCGTTTTTATGAAAACTAAAAAAGTAGTGAGCTTCTATCATATCTGAGCAGTAAGAGTCAAAATAAAAAGGCTTGGTTTCATTTGCAATGAAAGCATGACTTCTATTCCCACCGGCAATTACCATGAAACTATAGCAACAGTTTTAAGTGAAAAAATTGCGATAATAAAATTACTTAAGATTGTTTAGCAGCTGGAAACAATGAGTCAGGACTGCCTGTCTGGGCAATGTTTCACAGACTGCCATCCGTCTATGACCTACACTTTAAAAGCTGTTCTAGCAAGATGTTTAGAATAAAGATATTGTCAGGCCAGATGAGAAATTATCATTAATACTTTATTTGACCTTGCAGTGTTTCCCTTGTTTCTTTTTTTTTCTTCCCAGTAAGAGCTGCTTTTCTTCTTTCCTTTGTCATTTTATTCCAAAAGCCCAAAGGCTCCATTTAAAAGAAAATGTTTTAAAATACAGGATTACAACATTCAAATCAGTATATCTAACAATGGGGGGAAAAAAGGTGCAGCGATTTACACATAGTTTTACACATGCATGTGCCTTTCTTTCGAAGTACATATATACACATTAAGTCTTCTTACTGCAGTTTAGATGCAGTTACTACATCCGAGGCTCCAGGATGGAGGATTAAAGTTTATTGTAGCTCGATTCATCTGCTGCCTCCCTTCTTCTTCTCACTTCAGTTGTAACTTGAAGCATTCTGAGATTATTTTTTTGGTTGAACCTGCTTATGGAGGGGAACCCCAAGTGCCTTGCTTGATGAAAATGTGCATAAAATTTGACTTGAGAAGGTGCTTGGCACACTAACAAGTTTAGAAAATTAGTATTCACACTGAGGCTGGCTGTCAACTCTTTAAAAGGCTATGGTGTTCCCTAAGCACTATGCACAGGGGGTTATGAGAGCAACACAAATTCTTTGCCTATCACTTGGATGATCTAGGGCCTGGCTCTAAAAGCATGTTAAAGCAGCTGTGATGGAAGCTATCCAGGAGGGTGTGTTTCCTTCTTGCTGACAGCTGGGAGGGTCTCCACTGGCTCTGACCAAGTTTTCCGAGATGCTTTTCTCTCATTTTAAATTCTTCTGTGCTCTTAAAGCCCGTTGTGAGGGAAGGGCAACAGACTCATCTGTAGTTTAGGGGTTTAGCTTACTTTTCCAAGCGGCAGATCTGCCTAGTTGTCTGTGGTTCAACTGTAGACGACGTGCAGTCCTGGACTCCAAACCTGCCACAGCATCTGGTATCATCTGATTAGAAGAAGTATTTTAAATGTGCTTAGAAGCAGGATAAAGTTGCTGCCACAGTTTTACTAGAATCATAATAAGGAGTGTCGAAATCCCACTACAGTCTACAACTCAAACATTTAATTTAGCATTTATGTACCTTGCTTTGCCCCAGAAATCCCATTTGTTCTGTATTCACTTTACTGTAATTGGTTTGATTCTAATTATGAACCAGAAAAAATAGACTGTTCTCCTGTTTTTAAATAAGCTAATGAATATAAAGAAAAAGCTCGAACAAATTTAAGTGTGTGAATCTTAAAAATACTGGTGGATTTTAATTGTATACTATAGTTGTACTCACGTTTTTTTCTTTAAATCCCAAAGTTTGACAGCAATCTCATTACAACTAGTTGCTTTACAGAGGAATGATAAATATGTGCATGTATTAAGAGCCCTTACAAAGATTTTGCTTTTTCTAACAAGTTGTCATCATAAAAATCTGATAGGAAATGTGCTAATTTGCAGCAGTGATCTGCCTTCCAAGTGTGGATACACAATTGCACTCAGAGATTTTTAAGATCTGTGAATCGGGACACTGGGAGTTTGAATCTCATTGGTTTAAAACCCAGAAGATCCCTAAGACTGGAGAATTTCTTACATTAAACATAATTGTAACGCACAGTGTTTAAAGTAGTAGGACTTGGATGAATGTCAGACTGAGAGTGAGCCATAAAGGCTTTGTAACTTCTGCCCTACTCTACATCTGTATAGTTATTTGTGTTTATTTATAGGTCTGCGGTTCTTCCCATGCCAGAGAGATGTATCGACTGCCTCCAGCTTGTCGAGTACCTGAAATATCAGAAACAGCCGGGCGATAGTCTCTGGGGTGACTGAAGGACCCTGGAGGATCTCTAACGCCCGGGCTGTGAGTGCTCATTTTGTGAGGAAGCGGCGCTGACCGCCTCGCCAAGACGCCCCTTCTCCCTCCGTCACCTGCCACGGACGGCTGCGACGCTCGGATGCCATCGCTCCTTCCCTCGCTCCGGCCTCAGCTTTGACTCACTTCAGCTGTAAAACCGAGTCTGGGAGGGCGAGAGACGCCGGCGGGCACCGAGCGGCTCCCCCGCCGCCGTCCCGCCGCTACCTCAGGGAGTCGAGCCCCACCCCGCCCTCGAACCACGGCCCCCGCTCCAGTTGCCGGGACGCACGAAGCGGAGCCGGCTCCTATTGGCTAACGGGGAGAAAGGAGCGCGTTCATTGGCTGAGCGGCTGGCGCAGGCAGCTTCTCCTTCCGGGTTCCGAGACGCGCCGAGCCGGTCCGTGTTTCGGGGGCGCGGTCGCCGCTCCTGCCCGGCGGGTGGGGTGGGGGAGCGGCAGCCGGCCCGGAAGTGACGGCAGAGGGGCTGGCCGTGACGCAGTTTTACCCTCGGTTTGGGCGGAGGGACGGGGAGCAGTAGCCCGCGGCCCGTCGTTACCGCCCCCCGCGGCGGGCGCTTGAACGGCGGGGCCCAACG
>VYZW01057642.1:1197-16127 GCA_013401315.1 Balaeniceps rex | reverse complement strand
CATGTTCTTTTAAAGCGATGTCAAAAATTGATTCTCATGTGCAAGAGCTAGGTATGGCCCCTGGTATCCTCATCTTTCTGGTGAGGAAAAATAATGCAACAGAATAAGATCGTGAGCACTTGCGTGCTAGATGTTAGTAGGGTGTGCTGATCTGTTCTAACTGTATAATTTTTAATTGCTGCAGTGCAAGTATTTGTGGTTACACTAACCAATTTCAGTATAGTTTATATTTGTACTGTAACTTTTAATGTACTATAAGTTTAAATCACAGGAAGGGTCAGGCCTTGCTGTTCTAAATCGCCTTTTAAGGATAGAACCTTAAGCAATCCTTTATTTCAAAGGATGCATTATCAGTATGGATAATGTAATTGAATTTAATCTCAAGTGTGGATTCAAAAAGATCTTTTTCATAAAATGTCAGCATTGCTTACTAACTTTTCTGCAGAAGCTGGCTCTGTGATAATAGCAGATATTGTGCAGGTAAGGGAGTTTTCATTGCTTAGTTCTGTGCCATCCAGATGGTACAAACTTCTAAAATGAATTGAAAAATTCATCTTTTACTTGTATTCAAGGACTGAGGCACAAAATGCTAATGTCAGGGCTCAGAGGGGAAATATAGTTCTCCTGCATATTTGAGAAAATGTGAAGCCCTTTCAGGAAAATCTAATAAACATCATAATCACAGGCTGCTGACACTAAGGAAAAAGCACCTCATTCGCTCTTTCTCTTATGCAGTGATTTACTGGTCCCTACTGATTTTGAAATTGGATCACTGCAGTAAATTATCCATGCCAGTACCTGTGAAAGAAAGCACTGGGATCCGTATTTGTTTAGTGCTGTGCTTAAATCAGCAAGAATGATAAATTTGACGGTATGAAATTGGAAATATCAAGGGCTTTTCTCAGTGAGCAAGTATCTCCATTTGTAATTTATTGTGACCCTTTTTCACTGTATGTGCTTTGTATGTCAAATATTTATTTAAAAACAAATTGTTTTCTGTATTGATACAGCTATGGTTTTGTTGATGTTCTTGAAATCAAATTGTATAGGTTTTTTTGTCTGGATTTAAAATATTACCAATGTTGTGTTGCAAAACAGCACTTGTTTAAGTTTAAATCTCCGAGTTTTGAGTTACTGACCAACAGCTTTCCCTGTTAAATGTTATAGGTGCGTGTTGGATAGGTGGGGTTTTTTGTGTTTAGTGTAGGATGCAGTGAGCTACTGTGGCTTCTAATTTGTTTTTTCTAGAGAAAAAGGAAGATTAAGCTGTGTATCAAAACCTAAAAGAGCTGATCCCAGTCTTTAAGTCATTGGAGCTATTCTGCTTTACACCTGGCATAGGTAACACCAAGTCCTGTGAAAAAATGACCTACCTGCTCAGTGTACTGCCATATTTTCAGTGCAGGTGTTAATAGAGAAAGTTGACTGTACGCCTATGTTTTGGCAGGAGTCCTGTCCCTTTAATCTTAAAACAGGTTACTTTGTGACTGATTACATCCCACTACCTAAATAGGTGCCACTGCTGAACTGAAAACGAGTCATAGCTAGTGCTCGATTACTTGCAATTTATATCAGTATAATAATTGTTTTGTGACTAGTAAGCAAAATTGTAAACCAGTGTTGTTAATAATGTGACCCCATGTTACCCTCTTCTTGTGGGCTAGGCTTAGCTCGTTTGTGATGGCATGTTAAATGGCTGACTTCTGTTCAACCCCAGTGCCAACCAGATGGACTTTATTTTACCACAGCTGGCTACCACCATACAGCTGCAGTTTTGTAGAAGCAGTAGTGTGGATTGTATTCTGAGGAGCCATGAAAGACTTTGCTCTTAAAAGAAAGCAGTGGTTAATTTGAGTTCATCTCCCTTTAGCCTGGTTTCCATGTGCCTGACCATGATATCTTGCTTGTGAGGTGAGTGAAGTGTTGCAGCAGTCCAGACTCCTGACTGGGGTGAGGAAATTGGTTTCCCTGAGAACAAGTGCAGATCATGGTATTTTCATTTGCGCTGTGTGTTCCTATGAATGCTCACTCATGCACCTTTGCCAATGTGAAGAGCAAGAGTATGTTGGATGAGATAGTGCATCAATTGGTTGAGATATTTCACAGGAAAATTAAGCTGAAAATCAGAAATGATAAAGGTGTGGGGCTAGATTATCTGCAAGGGTTAAAGCAATGTCAACTATAGTTTTTACAAGGGTAGAAATGTAGCGGAGAAGGAAGAAGAATGGGGAGAAACGTAACGAGAATGCAGAAGAGTTCAGTGCTATGTGCTAAAAAGAGGTATGGAAATACTAGTGGGTGCTCTTGCTTTCACAAACCCCAATTCACCATTCATGGCTTTATGCCATCAGTATCCTCTGGATAGTACTTAAGTTTTCTAGCTGTAAATTATTTCTAATTTAGTCTCTACTAAAATACTATTGGAATAGCATGTTCAGATGCTGCCACTCTGTACAAGAGATGACAGGCTGATCTTGGTTTACTTAAAACGGAAAACAGCTGCAGTGGAATTATGTGTTCTTGTCCAATATGTTTGAAGCTCCTGTAGTGGAAAAGTAGGGAAATAAACACTTACTGTGTTGTATATTGCTGCTGGGCTGCTTGGCTTTTTTTTTAAGCTTTTCTCTTTCCATGTTGCTTTGCTACGTTTTTATATCAGCAATCCAGGGGAAGGTATTGTATGTGTAACTGCATGGGGTTTTGTCCTGATGTATGTTTGCTTCTGTGTGCAAAGACACATACAGAACATAATATTTGTAACTTAGCATTTTAACATTTTTGGATTTAATTTCTTTAATCTAGAAAAATCTGACCAAACAGTGTTTTGAGATGACAGATGTTTGCCTATTACAATCCCTTTCAACATACTTTCTGTTACAGCAACTTCAGTTAGGTTCTGACTAAAGCACAACAAAAATCATTGTGAATCCTTTCAGTGATAAAGTTTAAATCAAAGCCATTATTAGCAAGTTTTTTTTTTAATGGCAGATAGAAATCTGAAGTTGACTTTCTGAATTCTCATGTGTCCACTGGCATTTTATCAGTTGTATAACTGTATAATAAGAAATATTGAAAGCTTAGAAACTACAGTTACATCAGGCATTAGTTCAGTGTGCATTTGTTGGGCATCCCGTGGTTCTATTCACATTTTTAATTGTCTTAAATTTTTTAACATCACCCTGGATGAAAGCAAGATGTAAGCAAGATGTTTGGTTGCATCAATGTATATGTACTGTGGATCAATGGTGTGAATGTATACTTATGGCAGCAGATAGATGACTAAATAACACACGTAATATTTTGTGTTTTTTTTGCCATTTGGATATATTAATACATTTTGCTCTTTATGATTAAAAAGCCTCTTTCTACCCTCTGTGAGCCTTCTCTCTTTGCAGAGCGTTACACATTTGTAAGGGAAATAGTTTTAAAAAAGATTCTTGCACTGCATAGGTGCTTCTAATATCTTGCTTTTTTGCACTTCAAGTCAAGCTTATTTCACGTTCTTGTAATCAATTATTTTTTCTTACAAGCGAAAGAATCAAGTTGCTTTTAAGCTGGTCGTTGATTTGCTCATGTAAGAGATTGTATGACAGGTGGAGTAGCAGGAGACTAGACCTGATGATGCAGGAAGCTTCCTCCAGTCCTGTGTTCCTGTGCATGTCTGCATATTACTGTAGAGATAAGAGTAGTTGTTTTGATATATTATGTATCTAGTATTGGTTTTAAGAATTTTAAACTGGCTGTCTGCTTTAGGATGAAGATAGGTGCTGCTAACCTTAGGAGTTCTTTTTTTCTTACTCAAAGGCTGGAAACTTTGCTTGACGATAGATTTGGTCAGCTGAAATGAAATGGAATTCTTCTGTGTGCTAATTTTATTCCGAACCAGTGACCTCTAGTGGCTGGTTTGCAACTATGAAGCAAAACATTTTAGCAATTTAATGTGCTCCTCATGTGTCTGTTGGCTACAGGAGTGTCTTTTTCCCTTTAAATTTCTCAGGAGAAGAATGTCTTTTCATGATTTATTGTACACTGGCTTTGCAGGTATCTATCTGCCTTATGCATTAGAAAGGAGATCAAAAGAAAACCAGATTTATGGTTAAGGTTTCTTTAAAGAAGTAACGACTCACAAGCCCAAATGTTTGTTGTCATTGTTGGGAAGCTAAAAGACCCTATGATCTGTGAGAGCACCCCATAATAAAGATCTTAAAACATTTATTGTCAAATCCTTGTAGTCATAAAGCATGGTAACTATATTAGCAGAATCCTGATTCCTTTTTGCTTATGATGTTGCTGCTTTACAACTGAAGTCTTTCCTACGTGTCTGTGGGATTATTGATACAATAACAGTAATATTTTCATCTTTTTCCTGCATAACCATGAAGTGCATATTTCTGGTTATACGTTGTATGAATCTTTCCCTTCTCCCTAATTTGATAACTCCCATTGATTTTTTTTCTTTTTTTTTTTTTTGTTGAGATGGGCAAGTGACTCTCCATTCCCCAGTGTGAGAGCAAATTCTTTAAAAGTGTAATGCCTCCCTTTAGGAAAACAGAGTATTGGATACCTAAAAGGAGTGCCTGCATTGGCATGTTAAATCAGAGCTATAGTGGGTTTTTCAAGCGAATCCCCTGATTGTTCTCATTTACCATGAAAGCAAACTGGAATGTCTGCTCTAGGCTCACTCCTAATGAGCTCTAGTCTCTGTCAGGGACGCAAGGCCTGACTGGGGTGGGGTCTGCATTACTGCCAAGTTCTCCCGTGTGTACCAAGTGCACATTGCAATGGAGGGCTTCCAAACCATGGAGACGACAGGTGGTGTCCTGAGGTCTTTTGAGCACTAAAGGGCCAAATGATACCTCTGCCTCTATGTCTGCTGTCGATCTCTAGCCCTCAAAGATGATCTCATCTTTCTCCTATCCTGGTATTCCTTCCCTTCTTTACCTGTCCTATCTCCTGTTGTCTGCTCTTGTGAAACCCTTTCTCTCTTCTGGAATTCCCTCCCTCTGCTTTATTGTACTCCCACTTCAACTGATTCTGCAGTACTGATGTGTCAGCTTAGCCCCCCAGAAGATCTGGCATGTGTCACCTGGGTTCCCGAGGAAAGGATGTGGTTGCCAGCCTGTGCTGTGAGAGGACTGCAAGCTGCTCCAGCAGCAGCAGGAGGTCACTGGCCGCTGGTTGAGCACTGCTGCATGCAGTTCAAAAACTGAAGATGACTCTGCTGGTGTTCAGGTGAATGAACTGCATGTGAATATTTGAAAACACTTATCCACGTGCTGGAAATGAAAGATATTTACTTCTAGTTTATCTTGATCTTTGACCCAGTGACCATGAAATAACTTTACAGACCTATGTGACTCAGACTGGTGTTACGCAGACTTCCGTAGATTCACCATTTTGTGCTTCAGAACAGTCATTCCCCTCAAGCACCTGCCCACCAAGAAATATTTTCTCTTTTTCTGTGAATTTAAATACTTTACCTGAAAAACGCTTTGGTTTGGGATCACTGGACACTTTATGCATTCGTACTTTTTTTTTTGAACTATCAGTATGTATTTGCTTGGTGTTAACAATATACATGTAGTATCATAAAAGGTGCAAAATCAAAACGGTCTTTCCCTTTTAAAAACCTTGCTATGCTGTATGAAAGATACACGAGGCAGGATGTTATGGGAATCCCAAAGAGTAAACTATATTGTGTCGTTACATCAGCTCTTGCCAGTGACCTGGGGACATTGCAAGTCTGTTCCACTGTATGAACTTGAAATCTTTAATGAATTTCAGATTTAAAAAAAAAATTAAAATTGGCTTTATTTTACATCACTTTTCATATAAGGAACATTAAAATCCTTCACTGTATATTAGCCTTTATGCATCACAGATTTGTTGCTAGATAGTAACATTGGAGAATTTCATCATGATGTACCTGTTGTAGTGTGAGTAATCCAGTCAGTTACTGATTTCTTTTAAGTAAACGGGAAGGAGGAAAAAAGTTTCCAAAGGTCTGTATTTCATTCTAGTCACCTGTCTTTACTTCGAACTGCTTACAGATCAAGAAACTTTTCAATTGTCTCCATAAAGCAGGTTCTAAATCTTAAAAGGTTGTACCCACACAGTTCCTGTTCTTCCTGAAGACCTTTATAACATGGTAAAGCAACTTAACCTTGTAAGTTTTTACTGATGAGGTAATATGCTTTATACAACCAGGTTCTAGAGTTTTTGCAAAAGGATGCCTGAGGAAATGACTCTGATAAGGTAGCCACCCTGCCTCTTATGAGCAGTATATAAAGATCTTCATGTGACAGGTATATGAGCAACCTCTGTCCCCTAGGCAGAGGTTCAGATGGCATAGAACCCCTGTACAAGCATGGCATATATAAATATTTTTTTTTAATCAGGTTGGAGTTTAGCAACTTGAATGTGAATGAGATTTGGCTTTGCCTTTAAACTGGCTTGATTTCATGAAATATGGGCTTAAAATAGCTATTGAATAATCATTATTGCCAATTAAACCCTAGGATGTAATTCCAACTATATTGAATGAATGAATGAATGTTGCCACTCAATGAAAAACAAAATCTCACCTATTCACGATGGCTATATGTAGTAGTTTTTGCCATAGGCAAAAAGTTGTTTCATATAGTTTGGATGTGCTGAAATACATAAACAGTTCCCTATCATTTAGGGTGTTTCTCCATTCATTGCTAGTGATTGCTAAGTAACAGTTGTGATGCTCATAAATAAGGATTTGAGATTTTTGTCTTAGGATGCTGCAGCTACATGCCATGAGGCACGGTAATTCATTATCTATTGCTATATGTACTTGGCTATCCCATGCTGAACAGGCTGTTATTGACGTTCTTTTGCTTGTTCTTTGTCTCCTTCCTCGGGTTTCAGTATTAATCAATACAGAGGTTCATGCAGAGCCCTTGCTCATGTAAATCCTGGTTGACTGCCACACTGGTAGTATCTATTAATCTGTCTGATATTAGAGCTTTATTATTTTCCTTCCTGTTTCATATTTACAACAACAAAACCAGACAAGGCAAATTCAGTTATTCAGCTAGATAGAAGAATATGAAATAGTTTAGTAATTCCATTTGGTTTTGGATAGGGAATGATAAACCTAAAGAAAAATATTTTTAGAAGTAATGCAACCATTGGCTTCTCTTCTAGAGTATAGCAGAGACTCTTCAGGAGTTACAAATGTTTCAAGAATGTCTATATTCTTTCAATATCTTTATGTAGGGAAAAGAAAGAGAACTGTCAACCTCTTTTTTTAACTGTTAGGCTCTTGCCAAAATAATAAGCAGCCAGCAAAATGTATGTTAGCTGCATGTTAGACCCCAAATATTGGTGAATTGACCCCACCGTTGCTACTTTACAACTTGCAGTGAATTTAGTGTTTAACTCCATTGCTGTACATCTGGTACTTAATGATACAGCATCTGTTGCAATACTCCTGATTCACCTGGTATGGCTGCGACTGGACTACTGGGAGGATGGGTGTTAATTATTTTATGCAAGTATTTTACTTCAATCTGCCTCCATCAGGCTTCCAGGAAAACTTGTAATGGCAATGCTAATCACTAGCTGGCTGGTAAGGAAGTTATGTGCCAGCAAACCTTGTTCAAAATCTAATTGGGTATGTTAAAGACAGGCACTGTAATAATTCTCCTCAGTGATCAAATGCTTTGGGGATTATCAGGTGCATTAATTATCCTAACTCCCTGCCAAGCTAATGGCTGGTGAGCTCCCATGTTCCTCACAGCGTGCAAATGAAGACAAGGAAGCCAGAGACATCTTGTCAGTCATGTAAACTAACATCAAAGCTATCCTGGAAAAACTTAAAATTGCCCAAATGCTTTTTTTTTTTTATACAACAGGGTGTAATATGATGCCAGTAGGACTAATTACATGTGTGGTCCTGAGCCAGGCTGTAGGTGCGAAGAGCAGGAGGAGGTGTCACAGCAGGGCTGGTATGGGTGCAAGAAGATGTCACAATCCTCTGACTGCAGGATCATCTGCAGGGCACTCTGGAGAAAGTAAGTTTTTTTTAATTAGATTTTGTTTTATCAGGACTGACCCGGGAAGCGCATTTTAGGGGACACCTAAGTGTAGGGAAGAGCATTTTCAAATAAAAAATCTTGCCAAGAGATTTAGTGTAGGTGTTTTTAATGTTATCTATAAAAACATAGCTACGTATTTTTACCCGTGCTAATAAATTTAGCGTACGTGTATATGTTACACACACACACACGTGTATGATATATTCTCTCTTTATTTCGAGCAGTAAATCAGCAGTTCCTGAGCGGGAGACGCTCCCGGCGCGTACTTCACATGCAGGCGAGCCTGGGGGCGGAATCAGCGCCCAGCCAGCTTTAAACGCCAGCCCGCCGCAGGGCCGTCCCGGCTGCCGCGTCCCTCCTGGGATGGGATGCGCCTCTCGCTGCGGGCACCCGGCTGAGGCGAGGCGGCCGCTCCGCGCAGGCGCAGCGGGAGGTGCGGGTGAGTCAGCTGCGGCGGCCGGGCGCGACGAGCGCCCGGNTGATGCCGGCCCTGGCCGCCCAGCGGCGGGGCTGCCGCGGCCTCTACTGCCTGTACCTGAGGTGCCAGGCGCCGCCGCTCCCCCGCGCCTGCCATGGTGAGTCCCTCAGGGCCCGGCCCGCTGCGTTGCGGCGGCGGGCAGTCGGGAACCCCCCCGGGGCGGGCAGGGCTGGGCCGGCCGACCCCCATCTTCCCCGGTCGCGTACCGTCAGAAGCGGTAATCGAGCTGCCTGCTGGCGCGGGGAGAAGCGAGTGCCAGCGCTCGCAGGCGCCGGCTGCCAGCTGGCCGCGGGCGCTAGCAGCGGCGGGAGGGCATTCCTGCTGAGGCAGTGACACTGTCCCCAGGTGTGGGGCATCTCCGGGCCGGGAGCCGCCGGAGAGCGCAGGTTGCCCTCCGAGCACCGGCTTTAAACGGAGGAAGGCGTTCGAGTGGTAACTGCCCCGGTAGGCGAGGGGTATCCTGAGGAGCGTAATGCCTTATTGCGGGTATTTTCACACGCCCTTCGTAGGCCTGCTGCCCTGCTACCCCCAGCCTTACATAAAACTGATGCATCATGGCCGTGTCGGGGTTGAAGTTTGCAGTAATTACACGAAATGAGGCGTAGTCTTACAGGATTTGCATTGGTCTGAGAAGTGAGCCCTGGCTTTTCCTTTAGGCCGCAGATCCCATGAAATTTGAATTCTGACCAGTTTTATCCCTCTTCATGTAATCACTTATGGTTGAATTGCAGTAAATACCTTTTTCTTTAATGGTTTCTCGTGTGTGTATGGATTAGTAGGAAAAATATCCTCTAAACATGCTGATTAAGCTTCCCTTTTTCAGCTGCTCCAGTATCACCAAAGCTTAGGAAACAACACTGCTCATCTTGTGCCATATATTTATTGTTGTCTTTTATGAGTTGTAGTCAGTAAGTTCACAGCTGAGCTGTGTTGAGTTGATTTTTCTGGGCTTTTGTCACATTAGCAACAACCAATAGGTAGTAAGAGCTTATCTGTCTTTTTTGGTGAAATTGTTCTTCTGGAAGGTTCAAATCGGTGCATGCACGTGTGCAGATGCATCTGTACTGTAGAGGACTAAAATAAAAGGAAAGCTGTTGAAACTGTTATGGGATAAACAGTTTTATAAAATATGACCATTTTGCTGAGAGGTGCGTTATTCATATATGATTAGTCATACTTTGTATGACTTGATTTACCAGCACTGCTTATTTTATTTTTTTTTTTTAATTTATTTACTCTTCTAATGAGTGCTTTCCAAAGTAGCCAGTTTGCCTGTTGCATTTCTGGTTGGAGGAGTTATATACCCTCTCTACAGAAGTGTTTGCGCTGCCTGAAAGAAACCGGTTGCTAATGCAGGTTGGACAGTTCTACTTTTGGCTAGTCTTTTGACTAGTGGTTTTGTAGTGGTCTGTATTTGTTCTTTTATCAATGCTTGTTTTTTTTAAAGATTTTGAGGCAGTGTGACTAGAATGGGACTTAGTGTTCAGTCAGCCAATCTTAAGTAGCTTTGTATCTTTTTTTCTTTTTTTACCCCCTTAAGATCATCTAGAGGTCTTTGGAAAAAGTGCATACCAGATTGTATGGGAAAAAAACCTAATGTTAGAATGACATTTAAAAGTGGATGTTTGAAGGGAGGCAGTGAAAGCATGCTGTGTGCTTCTATCTTGTAATTCCTAAACCTGGGTAAAATAAGCACAGAGAAGTACTTAAAAGCTAACTTTCCACAACTTGTGCTGGTATAGCTGGACCATGTTCCCTTCTTTTTCCTTCCAAAACGGTTGCCTGAAATGTCATTTTTTCCTCCCCCTGTTAGGATGGCAAGCTTCAATGAAAAGTGGGAGTCTGTCTTATATTCTACCATGCAATCGTCTGCCTGTGCAGTTGATGAGTCAAGTGAGAGTTTATACCTCCAATGGCCAGAAAAAAGATCTTGGATCAGAAGATACGAATAGATCAACCCCTGAAGAAACCCTGCATAAAGTTGGAACAGGTAGTACTATGCTAAAATAAAGAGTATTTATATAAATGTAAAAACTTGATGTATTTAACAATTGATAACTTTTTTCAATTGTGTGATATTATGGTTGCAGAATTCTTAGTATTTGTTGCTTGTGGGCATCTATATATAAATTTAAAATGCATAAGCAGGGAGGAATGCTGAAATTTATTTCTTTGTCATTCCAGTATTTAAAGGATTTAAGTTTAGAGTAATCAAATTTAAAGTGGTAATGATAAAATGTGGATGTCAGAAGGGATTAGGTAACTTAAGGGATAAGAAATGGAATGTATTGTCTTTTACCACCTTGCTTGCTTGCTTGAATTCTTTTTGTAGTATTTCAGGTTTGTCATGTGAAATGAACTAGTGATAAAGATTGAATGACTGGGAATACTGAGCACTGTGACTTCTCCAGATCAGGGTATAGATGACTGGTAAAGAAGGTTGAGCTGTTTCATCTGCTAGAGCTTTCTATTTCTGACAGTTGTCACACCTGCAGCATTCACATTAAACACTTGATATAATGGACATAACCTGACCCTCCTTGCTGTTCAGTTTGATTGTCAATCTTGTGCTAGTTAGGTGCCTGTGAAATTCAGAACTGTCTTGTCCTTGCTCCATTGTAGCATCCTCTATTTTTTCTGCTTATTAAGTGTAGGACTGCAGAGATATATGTTTGGAAGACTGCTGTGCTTAAGAGATACCAAATGCTTTTTAAAATGAAAGCTCTCTTTCTGTGTGCTTTTGTCTAAAACTAAGTGGTCTACTAAAGAAAACTTTCTTCTCTTCGTTGTCAGGTTAGCAGATATTCATTCTTTCTTTAGTAACTTGTAAATTCCTGAGGCTTGCAGCAGGCTTTAAAAGCTAGTAACTATAGCCAGCTAAGAGTATTACTTCTCTGATGTTCAGAAGTACAAAAATGGGTCTTAAATGTTGTTCTAAGTGTAACAATTAGATATTATTTCTTAAGTCTGTGATTGGATTTTAGAAGAGGGTAATACTTAAGACTGTTTACGTTTCTTGGAAGGTCTTGAGCTGAAGATGGTTGCTAGAGGGTAAGGTTCTTGCAGAAGAATGTCTGCCTGAATACAGTGAAAGACTGTAGAGTCAGTTGTAGCTGTTGGTATTTTTTAGGTTTTTAATGTGCAGTTTACAGGTATTTAAAATCGGACATGTGAAAACAATCTAGCCCTATTGCTTTTGTGATTGCCTTAAGTTTATATAATTATTGACTGTCATCAGAAGGGGTGTTCCCGCCTTCTCCCACTCCTGTCTGATTACTCCCTCTCTTGTGCTGGCATTAGTGACGTTTAGGCCTGTTTTGTGAAAATGAATTGCTTTCTTGTTTTGCAGAGCTAGGGTAGAGGTAGGATGGACCAGTAAGCTGATCCTGCTTACTGTCTCTAAAATGGCTGGAGAAGAGATGCTGCCCTTTGTGGCAGCGCGGCCTTGAGTCACACTAAGCCTTGAGTGGAACTGCACCACATGGGCACCATGAGGCTTACCTTTTGTTGAGAGTGGGGGCTGACGTATGCAGGCATATATGAAACCGCAGCCTAGAGATACTGTGCATAGATGAACAGTTGCTTTGAAGTTTATTTCGGAATGCATATTGTAATATGCACGCTTCATATAGGGAGTGTTTTCTGGGGCCTAGTGGATAGAATGTTCTTATGCACTAGGGACATATTACTACTGTTTATTTAAAAAAAAATATTTTGATAGAATTCTGAAAAGGTAATATACTACTTGTAAAGATTGCCATACTTTTTCAGTAACTTAAATATTTAGCAAATAATGGATCTCTTTTGGACCTCCATTTCTTTATTGGTAAACTTGGGAAATGCTTTTCCTGTTAATGTGAGATGGCAAATATTAATGTATTCATCTTGAAAATTCTATCATATCAACCTCTGCTTTGTCTGAAAAACAGTAATTGTGAATTGAAGTATTCACTACCTTTTTTTTCTCACTGATGCACTGTGATTTTGTCCAGTCTCTAGGCCGAGGTAGTAAACTTTAAAAGGGTACTTGGTGTACATAGATCTCTGTGCATAGATATAAATCTTAATATTTTTGTGCCTTTTTTCCCTGCTTCTGAAATCTTATGACCCAATCTTTTGTTAAATAGTGTTGGTGATATTTCTTTCAATGGCATAAATGGTTGCACGCAGTTTCTGAAAAGAAGCTACTACTCAGTTTTTGCTAAGAAATCTTAGCTGAAGTTTTTTATCGTGACTGTTGATAGATTGGCTGCCTGGTGTTTTAAACCAGGTAAGAAAAGAAAGGAAAGGAACAGCAGTGGGTTTTTTTTGTTTTTGTTTTCAAATCAAACAATGACTGATAGGGATGACTGTTTTAGGAATGCTAGTTATTTGTGGACCAGCCTTATTTGTTGTGTAATAAGATCAGTTTCATAAATTTATAAGTGTTATTTTTCCAAGAAAGTATACTTAGGTTGTTGTTAGCCTTAGTCCTCAGTTGCTGTTAGGGCAATAACCAATTGCCTGATGGAAAGATAGTTATGTAGTCCAAACTTCAGGAATATTTGACCTTTGAGTAATTTGAGTATCTCATTAATGCAAACCTGCTTGAAAAATCTTCAGGTTTTTTTTTTATATCACTTTCAACAAGGTCAGTTTTAATATTGTTAAGGACTGTGGATGTGCAGCAAACCTCCAATGTTAGAGAGTGTTAGGGCACGAAAGCGTGGGTATGTTGGTTCGACGTGTTAGAATCATAAGATGTTTGTTCTGAAAGCTATGTTGAGATGTATGAGATAAGGATGCAATATTTGTTTGTATTTTCAAGTAGAACTTCTGATTTCTAAGTAGAAATCTTACTGAAATTACTGGAATTTATTGTTTTCCAAATATTAAGATTCACTTAACAGTACTGTAAATTATGTTTTATTGGCTTTTTATTGAGTCATATCCCCACATTTCAAAACCAGCTAAAATACTTCGTTTTCATTCTAGCTCCAGCTTGTGACACAAGAGTTGTGGATTTTAGTTTAAATATTCTGTATCTTAAGGAGCTAGCTTTTTGTAAGTGAAAAAGCTTCGGTCCCTTAAAGTTGAATTACAACTTGAAAGCTCTGTGAGACTCGAGTGATCAGCAGCCGTAAACTATATAGAATTAATTGTATTTACTAATCTAAAATTTTGCATAAAACTTGCCCCAAACTATAATTACGCTGTCAAAATATTTTTTTTTTTAAAAATTCAGGATACTCTCTGAAGTATGTTGCAAGACCGTGCTCTTCTGCAAGCTGCTAGGAGTTTATTGATCAGTCTATATTAAATGTCTTATTTTGTTATGTATTTTTGTACTATTTCTGTCTTTTATTTTGAGAGTTTTAAATGTTGGAAATCTAGCGAAAATGTTTTTCAATTGTTAGGGTGGAAAGCAATATTAAGGTATATTCTTATTTTAAAAAGAGTCAACCAAACTCTTTACTAAAAAGAAAAGTAGGGACTTCCATATTTACAGTGAGCTTTATTTTTATTTTACAGGACAAGATATGACCAATGCAGGTCAAAAGCAGTCTTTCCTTAAAGAGCCAATCCAAGTAAAAGGTAAAGCAATACTTCCTATATTGAAACTTTACTGCTGTCTGCTAGTAGTCAAAAAAGATACATGTAAGGAAACTGTGGTTCCTCTTCAATTTTGTAACAAGTTGTGTGAATAACATTTTAAAACACACTTGTATGTCAGCTTTGCTTGGTATGCAGTAGTTTGAAAATGACTCCCGAAAAATCAAATATAGCAGTATTCCTTCTAAATACTCACTCTTATGTGTCTGTTTTTAATTGTTTCATTTAAACTGATGAGTTTATCAGGAAAAGACTAATTTGTTTTCTCATCTGTTATCACAGCCTGTCCTCCTTGCATGTTTTGAGGCGTGTCCATTCACCATCTCAGACTTAATGGGGCTAAGCTGAATACTTGATCTTCCCCTGTTCCTTGTTCTATGTCTTCCTCTGTTCCTTCTTATTGCTGAGTTAATCTAATCAGTGTTGCTTCTAAATATATTTTGACCACATGAACCGCCTAATCTGAGTCCTGTAATGTTCCCGTTTGTGCCTGTAGTAAATACATGCTTTTGTCTTTAGTTACATTGTTCAGAAACATAAGTGGATAAAATAAGAGCATAACTTTCTTTCATGTTTTTAATTTATCATGACCTGATTTCACTCCATCTTCACTCCGATAGTTTCTATTATGTTATTGTGAGAATTACGCTATTAAAAACTCCTGTGCTTTTGATCACTCCTAGCCTTCTATGTATGGAAAGAACTTTATCAAAATAGAGATTGCCATTTCTCTTTAAACTCTGTCAAAAAAAAAAAAAATAATCTCGGGTGGGAAAGTGACTAAGCAAACT
>VYZW01057641.1:0-10300 GCA_013401315.1 Balaeniceps rex | reverse complement strand
TTGTTATGAGACACCTGAGAAAGCGGGGGGGGAAGGAAGCACAGTGCAGCAGTAGCAAAAGGTTTTCATGACAATTCAGAATTAACTATGTCATACTTTATTCTGAAATTGGAATAGATTTTGGAAAGTAATAAGTTGCTAGTAACAATTCTTAGTTTAATGACATGATATGTCATGGTATCATTTTACTCTAATTTTAGAAACTGTATCACCTGGCTGTGTTTCTCCATTAAAATCATGACAAGCATCCCTGATCTAAACATCGAAAAAGCAGTAGTACTAGATCTCTTTTTTAATTAGCAGGACTACTTTTGATTATATGAGGGGGAAAAAGTTGACTTTGCCTTTTTAATCAACACTTTTCAACCTGAAATTAAGTATCCAAATCTGTATGCAAGAGTCCGAGCTCTTTCATAGCAGGTTTATAGTTCAGTTATACAAAGCAGCTCAGCTTTTCCTAGTGCTGGAGGGAAGATTTTCATCCCATTATGCTTAGTAGTGAATCATAGGTATAAAAAAGTAGATATGGAGGCACATAAATGGTCATTTAATGTATTCCTCTGGCCCATGACAGGTACAAGTATGCTATGTCCTTCCTAACAGATACTTATTTAACCCATTTTTAAAGATCTCTAGGGATAGATGTTTTCTTTGGGCAATTCCTTGCAGTGCTTGACTCTGAGGTCATCACACTGCATCTTGTAGAAAGTCCCACCCCCCAAAAATTTAGTAGGCCTAAACAAGAATGGTCTTTTTTCTTTATCTGAAGTTGATTTTGATAGGTAATTGTACAAAATAAGTTTATTCAGTGTCTCTCTCTGTAATAAAGAATTATTGCATATTTAAAAAATTTCTGAAAGAGCAAACCAAAGTCAAATGAGTAAAAATAACTCATTAGAGGACTCAGTCTTACTTCTGTTGTCGTCTTTATTGGACCCTTTTTCCAGGCAGGCAGCATCTCCTATGAAATATTATGACACCTCATTCAGAGGGGATTCAATAATGAGTTATAAAATTGTCTATCTTGGTTATGTAGCCCAGGGTGATAAACAGAGGAATGAGGTGGACCATCGGAAATAATGTTTCTTTTTGCTGGAAGCAGTCTTTTTGCCCAAAAGATTTCTGCATGTATTTTTCCCTCTATGGCTTTGTGTGTATTTTCAATGATTAATTGCAATCTAAAATGTGTTAAATATATATTACAAAAAACCCCAAAACAACTGAAGATGAATATAAATGTAGATATTCTACTTTGCTCTTGTTATTCTTAAAATCTGGCTGCTTCTCAAAACCACTTCTCTTTGCCCTGAGCGGGCATTTACACCAACAGAGCACAACCGCTCTGTTCTCCCAGTTACCGTTACCTACATAGCTTTATAACATGACATAATCTAATAAAGCATAATGTTGCTTGTCAAAAAGAGTATCAAGTAAGATCGCTAAGATCAGGTGTTTGGCACACATTTAGATTGCTAATATGCACTTAGGAATAGGATGACTGTTTAACAGATGGTATATTTGCTAACTTCAGTGTTTCTGCAGAGATCTATAAATAAATTATCACCTAGATCCTACATAATTCCTTCCTTCCATTCTTTGTCTGTATTTATCTCACTTTATGAACAACGAGTTCCCTCACACTGCATTGCTCTCTCAGCTGTGAGTTTTAACAAAAAACCCAACTTTTTTCCAGCACTGTTCATGTTGGCAGATTACTGTTGGTATAGCACAATTAATCAGTTGGATGTGATAATGAGGTCATGCAGGCTAAGAAAAATGCTCAGGTGAACAAGTGATTCTTCACAGTGAAGGGTGGAAATATATGGACTTGGCTATATGTGGCAAGAAGTCATCATGTTCGGCTGGGAACCTTTGCAGACCTAAGCAAGAAAGGCGTGTGCTCAGAACAAGCAAAACATGGCATTTTGTGGAAACTGAATTAGAGAATGACAGGGCTTTGTCTGATGTAAGTGGGAGTACTTGAGGTGAAGAAGGCTTTCAGCTCCTTACCAGGTATGAAGGGAGGAATGGGGAGAAGGAATGGGCCAGAGCTTTGTTTCAGCTGGTGTAAGTCAATAGTACCCTGCTGGGGCCAAGGAAATTATGCTGATTTATGGTAGCAAAGGATATGGCCTGCAAGCCTTCAGTGTTGATACTCAATTACAATAAAAAGAGAAGGTGGGAAGAAGAGCATTTTTGGATGAGGATGACCACTGGTGTAGCTTTGAGTAGAGAGCTTCCATTGAGAGAGGGCAAGCAAACCCACAGCAGTGGGTGAGACATTTACTTGAAGTGATGATCTATGGAGAGAGAAACAAATGTAACTGATATACACAAATAGTTCCTGCTTAACTACTTGTGTTAATTAATAGGTTCAGCCACACAGTATTTTTTTCTTTAGTGTATTAAAGCTCAGTACTGACATAATTGTTGATTGTATCATGAATATATACCTTTTAATTTCACCACCACTATTACCCCCACATCTGTTGGGTTTTTTTAATATAAAACTGCCTTTAAAGTGTTAGTGGTAGGTTTAACTTGCACAACAGAATGTGTGAAGACATGGTCAGTTTTCCTGGGATTAGGGAACTACTTCTTAAATATGTCTGATAGGAACAAAAACCTAACCACAAGTAGCAACTCATTCATTTTAACCTCCCAATCAAGTGTTTGAAATTCCTTAAGCTGCTCCAAGGGATAGGGGTAGCATTTCCAAGCCAGTCCATTTTAAGAACAAGCATACATCTTTGTATTATCAACTAGGAAACAAGAAACTGGGACATTTTAATATATGAAATTGTTACAGACAATTAGAAACTCCAATTTATCACCTTGCATAATTACTAACAGTTCATCTGAATGCATGTAATTTCATGCTTTTTTTGAACTTCTGATTTTTTCACGAATGTTTTGTCATTACATAATCCCAAAATATTATAGTTGTAATTACTTGTTATTGAAATATGCAATGAATGTTAAGGCATTAGTAGTAAGAGCACTTTACAAATTAGCTAAGCTCCTGAGGACAAATCAATAAAATTTTTCACATTTCCACGTAGCTGTGTCAAACTGTGATATATCACATCTGCTCCAGTTTCTTCTGTTTCTCTTATTGGGTATGATATATTGCAATATGATCAGTGTTGCTGAATGTGATGTATCACAAGAGAAATTCTTTTGCAGGGAAATGGGATAAAAATGATAACCTCAGAAGTTTTTAAAAGAAACTCACCATTATGATTTGCTCTGAGCATTTCCAACACCTGTGTTATGAGCTGACAATTAGTTACCTTCACTTCTCTGTGGCTGTAATGAACTAGGGGGCCCATGGGTAAGTGTGGGTCTGAATTCAATGCCTGATTCAGAGGAATCAGGTCTGTTATAGCCCCAAATAGAAAACTGGAACTTACTGGATCTTTTAATCATCTCATATTCTGGGAGGTCCCATACTTGGCCAGATTTTGGGTTTGTTTTTTTTTTCTTTCACATACAAGAAGTCCCAAACTTTTGTTGGGCTAAACCACTTTTAGATACAGACTGTGCCTGATGCTGAAAGGTTGTGATCTTCTGGTCAGACCACTCCAGAAGACCTCCTGTGCATCTACCCATGTCTCTTGCTTCTCAGTATTGTTGTACTGAATCGCCTTGTAGGAGACTAGCACCAGCCTCTTGCAGCTTGGTTACCTATAGGGTGTGTTATGGAAATATCTTTCTTTCTCCAGATATCTCCCAATGGAATGGCTAATTTCCTTTCCTACAAGTTTCACTGGAAAGTAAACTCTTTTTTTGAGCTTTCAGAACTGTAGTAAACTTGCTAAACAAACCCTCTGACAGTTCCTTTGTCTTGATAATAGTGTCAATACATTAATCTTTTCCCTTTACCATCTAATCTCAATTTTTTTTAAATGTTCCAATTGATTTTCTATGAATTCAATTCTGAGATGAAGAGCGGTGTTATCTCTAATTAAGGTGTCTGAAAGCTGCTTAGCATTTTCCATTTCCCGACTTTTAAATACTTGCATTTTCCACTGAACACCCACGGAGCTCTGCTCCTTCCCTCTTTGAAGTACACGTGAGCCTCTGCTCTGTTGGTATTGCAACATCACAGGGTCTGCAGGACTTGAAGCTGCTTCAGCCAGGATGAGCCTGGGCAACACCTGAGTGTCTCCTTTCACCAGGACAGGTTAAAAATCAACTGTAATTCCCGCTTTTGCTCTAGTTTTCCACCTGAGGTGAACCCTGCATCCCACCCTGGTTAAAAGAGAAAGTTGCCATCTCTTTTCCCCCTGAAAGCAGTCTGCCAAACCGAGAGGGAAAAGCACAATTGCTGGGTCTTGTCCTTCTCCAAAGCTGCATAATCAACCAAGGGCTTCATCACTGCTCCTTTATTTAGTTAAATTGCTTTGGAGCTTCTAAAGGGAGAGGACCTGTAATTTACGCATTAGGATGCACACGGGCCCCAGGTCTTCAATTCAGCTTAAATGGTATGAATAGCCAATCCAGGCACTAATTTTCAAGGTGGGGAACAATAATTTCTGCCACAGCCTGATTGTCTTTTTCAATTAAAGAGTGAAAATGCCCTTTACAAAGTAATATCAAGCTTCTCTAGAGGAAAAAATGGAAGGTCACAATTAAATTAAACAAGGAGAGCGTGTGGGGGAGAAAATCCTTAGCTGAGTTGACTTTTGCTCATGCACCAAGAAGCCCAGTGCAAAGAAACATATGCTGTGAAGCTGTAGTGCTGGTCTACATCTGGTTTTTTTCTTATCCTTTCCCTTTTTACAGTTAGCAGCATAAAATATTAAAGCTCTCTTCTGAACCAAACACAGGACTTGCACCGAGCAGTAAGTGTTGATGCAGCCTTAGGGCTCTTACTCTAAAGCCCATCTGCAGGCCAGAGGCATATCCAAGGATCCGACCCTCTCAGAGGGAGGGGGACATAAGAAATATATTTTTAATATTTTATATTCCTGAACAGTTTTCTCACTTGTCACAGCAGAGTTCATTTGTCACCTGTCATCACAGAGTCACTTCGCCGTCTGCGTGAGTTTTCTCCAGATTGGAGTGCTCTTAAAAACAGATTTCTCTCCCCAGTCTAAATCTCATGGGCCACATTTATCCCTGCCAGAACTACACTGATGTGACTGACTTACACCGGAGATGGCCCTGGCCCCCTGTGTCAAACTACCTCTTGGCAGGGGTAGTTAACTCTTATCCAAAACTGGCTTCTTTCATTTGTATTTCCCCCTGCTCCTGCAGACATCTGGTTTCCCAGGGTGCGTGGAGATGGCTCATGAACTTGCCCCTTCCTTTGGACCTTGACCTTCTTGTTGGCAGTGAGCAGCTGTACTCCCGGTCCTGCGGAGAGCCCCTTCTGCCTCCGGGTCCAGGGTCCTGCTGGGTACCTCCTGTTAAACACCTCACAGTCCTACTTCAGGCTGTTAATGTCTTTTTATAACACTTCTACTAATAAGATAATCTATGCTCATAATATGTGCAATAAAAAAAAGGCAAGGAAGAGAGGGCTCTCATGCACTGCTCAAAGTGTGTAACAAGCATATCCGTGTGTATTTCAGCCCTTCCTAAATTCCTGCCCAGCCCTTTGGAGATCTCGATCCAGCACAGAATTGATTCTTGCAGAATTACCTTGTGTTATCCCCAGACACTGCTGCTTTATCCCGCTCATTCCAGCTGCAAAGCCATCAAAGACTTCCTTCCAATGGGAATTTCAAGATTTACCTGAGTGATTGATGTAAAGGATTTTTGAATGTGAATCTTGTAAGTGGGATTTCAGGTGTAATAGATGTTGTTAGTTGTTCTTTCAGTAGCATTTAGAAATGAATATTTACAGCTTGGTGCATTCTCCGTACCAGATGTGGTTTGACTGTTGAGAAAAGCTGTGCCTGTGGCCTTATTCCTTTGCCCCGTGGAAAGTACCAATGACATACGCACTGTTCCTCCTTCTTCAACATAAGCTACAGAATAGAGGTTATCTTGTACCTTAAAACCTTTGTATTAGACAGGATCAGCTGTCACTGCAAAAATAACTAATCAATTAATTTCATTATTTTTATTCAAAAAAAGCCAGTCGTTTATTCCAAAGAATTTAATTCAGTAATTTTTTTCCCTTGCAAGCCTCTACCTGTAACTTTTTTTTTTGTCGCACCAAAGAACGAAGAAGCTCATGTGGACGTTATGGATATTTCATTCAATAATTTATTGGAATCTAAGTCATATTGTCTGCAATGAAAGCAGAGCAGATAAAACGAAAATCACCCAGACTGCAAATATAGACTGGTTTTATCCTTCAAAAATATTAAATTTTATCAATCAGAATCTAGCAGCTCTGGGACCTGTAGGTGCTTTGTTACCTACCATATCTCAATCACATATATTGCTTTTCCAATACAACTTGCAATGCGTTGATTTAGGATAAACACTTTTATAGGAACTACAGAATAGTAAGTAATATATAACTAAAAGATAATCTTCAAATACTTATACTTTCTCTATTACTACTTTATCTGACTAGCTCGCTGCCTGTAACGCTCCTTACAACAGCTCTGTAACGTATGTCTCCATTTCATAGATAAAGGATTTCTGTACAAGAGGAGCGAGAGCCTCTTTTTATAATAAAATTTAAGCAACTAACCTAATGGAATGAAACAGCTTTAACAAAGTGTCCTGATATAGCATAGCCTTGAACATGGTGCTTAAGTACTCCGAGAGAGGTGTTTAAAACTATTTGAGAGAGAGAAAAATGCAGCTTGGGGTTCTGATGTTGCTTGGTCTGCTATGACATTAAATAAAAGGGGAACGTTGCTACCATCAGCTCCACTTCGTGTGTTTCACAAGAGAGAGGTGGTCATAACTGTGTTTGGTGTTGATGGGCATTAGGTGGGCTCTGAGAACACAGAGCGGACTCAGACCTTTAGGGAACGATGGAGAAAGCAAAACCCTTTCATTGAGTAGACATACCTGTATCTTCTGGTTTTAGGATTCCAGGCTGTTCTTTCTGTCTTCAGGAATGTCTGGCTATTTGCATAATCCTATTCTTGTAGTATCTGAGATTTAAAATAGAAATGCTATTGTCGCCCTGCCTTGTCCTGTCAGCAAGCAGGTGAAACCCTTCCTGCTCCATCGCTGTTGAATGGTGGTTGATGGCTCCTGCTTCTCCTTGAGCCTGTGTGTGCACAGACTTCTGAAAAGAAATAAATCCTGGAAAGCTCAACAGAGCTACAGAAAGGCAAGCTGAACGTAGTGAGGTCTTGCAGCATTTTTGGTCTTTGAGTGAACAAGCTGCATTGATTATAGTCAGTTCTCTGAAAATATCCTGCTCAAAGTAGCCTTGAAAGAAACACAGTGCCTCACTCCGGAGTGGCTGGAGCAGTGTACAGACCCCTTATAGCAATCATATCAGGTTCTCACCTTTTTTTTTTTCCTAATTCTGTGGGGAAACATTGTGAAGAAGAGGGGGAAAAAAGCAAATATGCCTGAGGCTGCTGGGTCTGCTCCATGGAGAGCATCCATTAAGCAAAGACCTTGATGTAGAGTCCCACCATGGGGAAGTGCTGCAAAGAGCACTGGAGCATTGGCACAAAGTGTCCATAGCAATCAGAACTGATAAATGAAAATTCTGTTTCTTTTTACTCCGGGCAGAATTTTGACAAAACATGGGCTTTATTTCCAAGTAATAAACTGAATTCTTGCTATATTTACTGTAACTCATTCTATTCAGAAGCTTGCACTCCACCTACCCTTACACAGGGAGAGGTAGGTGCTGCTGCTGCAGTTACATTGGATTCTTTAGCTGTGGCTAAAAGTCCAAAAGGCAACTTTGGGCTGTAAGCCTATTTAGTGACACAAGGAGAGATGACAGCAGCGTTTCCATCTTCCAGACAGGATCAGTCTGCAGGGAGTGTTGATACTGCAGGTTGCATTTTTTTTTTTTTCTCAGCTGCTCACGGGAAGATGCAGGTTGTGAGGTGGTGCCAGGACCATCAGGAGGGCTGTGCAGAGCCTGGAAAGGGCACTGGTTTATATCTGACTGTACACATAGCTGCAAGTTGAGATATGTTTCTGCGTTATATGTAAGGAAGCCCTTTCAAAACAGAGAGGTGGGTTTAATGCATTACTTAGCATCTGTAGGTTATAGCATGATGTGAATAGAGACAAGTCCATGACTTTACCTGAAGCATCCCTATAGAAGATAAGGGAAAGAAGTAAACGAAGTAAAACTTTGCGGGATGTATCTTTGACGGGGACCTGCTTCTGCCACTGGAAAGCTGAGCTCTTCCTCCTGTTTGCTCGTCAGTTATCAGTTGGCCATCCCTGAGTGCCTACTGAACGCTAAATTGAGAAGCACATCCCTCCTTTTGAAAAAGAAGTTGCGGCGTTCCTTCTTGCAATACAAGCTGCTAGCCAGCCTGATCAGTATGCCAGCCCGCACGCGCGGTGATGAATTAACAATCAGTTTAAAGACCCGGAGAGCTTTACTCAAGGTGGTAGTTACAACATCTAGCACACCTTTTAATCAAATACAGTTGTTACAGAGGGATTTCTGGACACACACAGTACCACAATACAACCAATCCAGACGTGTATGTGCCATTTAGACTAAAATTCATGCGTGTCCAGACTTTGCAAATTCAGACTGTCTGATCTAAGTGTATTGATTTTTCTATTTTCTGTTTCAAAGCATATACTGCAAGTAAAAAGGGTTATGACATTTTGAGGCATGTTGTATTGCTTGGTGATGTTTCTGTAATTTGTGTGCAGTCAAAGGTAAATAACATGATGAAGTAATCAGATGAAAAGTGGGCTTTCGTGCTAGCTGCGCATCTCGCAGTCGCTCTGACAGGGCTTTGCTAATGCTCAGACTGTCATGATCTATCAAAGACTAAACTTGACTTGATTGCTTTTAATATCTTTCCCCTGAAACGGTTAAATGCTGATGATGGACTATTATTTTATGTTTCAGAATGGAAAAACTCTGTCCGGGAGGAATTATTGCCTCTTTCATTTGTTATTTCAGCAAAACTGTGTCGTCTTCTGTCTAATCTGACAAAAAGCACGTGAGAGCACTTGGGAGCTGCGGATTTTATTCCAAGTGCTCCAGCGCTATCGCTCTCATCCATGCTGCTACGAGCACGTGGTCATTGGCCAAGAGGAGGGAGGATGAGTGTATTTAGAAAAACGTTATTGAGAATATGCACCAAGCAAAACCCCTGAGCACCCCTTTGAAAAACATAAGAATATGGTTGCAGCCCAAAAATGCCAAGGAAAAATCCTTCCTTGGTCTGTAGTGCTGGGGGAAACTTTTAAATACATGGTCTAATGTCTCCACTGTGTGCCCTCCTGTGTGGTTCAGGACAAAGTGACTAATCCTGTTCATGAATTTAAATTGTTGTCATTGTTTCTCAGAATTCATGATTAATAATGGGGGCCTGAGGTCTGAGAAAGCCGCAATCATCACAACTGTCTATCAGCGATGGCAGAACAATTTGACTGAGAATCTCATTTAAGATCCCTAGGCAACTAGATGTTTTCAATTAATACTGTATTTTCTGGGTTTATGCCCTGAATCGTTATGAATTAAGTTCACACGTGATTCTTTTTCATGGTGGAGTACTTTTTCTTCCTAGTTTGTTTAATTGCACTTCTTGTTTCTCCTACGTATCTGTTAATGTCTCTGTTATAGATATGTAGAGGAACAAAAAGAATTAGTAACAGACCTGGACAGACTGTTTTACTGCAGCTGGTTATGGAGATTTCCCTCAAGACCGGTTGTTTGCACACAGTTACTTTTACTTAAAACTGATGAAATAATTAAAACAAATCCCCTGTGTTCCTTGGGATAGAGTTCTGGTTGAAGCCATATTTAAGCAGTTCGCTATAACAGGTTTTTTGTTTGTCTTTTTGAAGGCATGAAATGCAATTTACATGCTCTTCGTTAACAAAACTAAATTTTTGCAAAACACCTCATTAATATGCATATAAATGCCTCTTGGCACAACAGAGTAGGGGAAACTCCAATTTTACTGATCAAGATACTTCTTTAAAGCTGGATTTTTTTTTTCTTCTGTGAGTTTTGAACACAACTGTGATCCCGCTGTCTGGCTCAGAAGCGATAGCTGCTGTGTTTGTGCCTGGTCAGGCTCTGCTGGTGGCGGGGCTCAGGGCAGCTGCTGCATCAGAGGTGTCTGCTCCGATGTGTGTGCAGGAGAAGCCGAACCTGTGACATCTGGAAAGCTTGTGCACAAATAGAATCATAGAATCATTTGGTTGGAAAAGACCT
>VYZW01057604.1:4417-15077 GCA_013401315.1 Balaeniceps rex | reverse complement strand
TTCTTGTGCACCTGGCAGAGCACGGGAAGCTGAAAAAGTACTTGACTAGAGTAAGCACTACTTAGCAGCAACTAAAGCATCAGTGTGTTATCAACATTATTCTCAAACTAAATCCAAAACACAGCACTATGCCAGCTACTAGGAAGAAAATTAACTCTATCCCAGCTGAAACCAGGACACCCCAGAGGTAGGATTCACCTCACTTAACTTCAAACACCTACCATATAAAAGTCTTCATCTGTGCTTAGCTAGCAGAGAGAAAGAGGCACTCATAGCACGTAATTTATGTGGCCTGTTAGATATTTGCTTTAGAATCACATTAATTTTATCCTGGAAGCACCTGTTTTTCCTCCAGGGATTACTTGAAGAGTCTGGGCAACTCACACATCGACTTCTACAATGTCTGTATTTGTCAGTCCAGATCTCAAAAGCTTCCGTCACTACACATGCTGACAGTCTTGGAAGCCCCAGCACACAGCAAAAGCACGAGCCAAGATGGAAAGTGTCATCTCAGCAACGTCTTTCTTGGAAAGGAAAACGTATTGGGAGAAAAACTGCAGTGTCTGTGCTCCTGCCCACCCGCCAACTGATACAGGACCAACGCAGGCTTCAGAGTTACCACTGGCAACAGCCCATGGATTTCATTACAAACATTAGAGAAAAATGGGTAAAATCTGTACAGTGATAGCCCCATCATCTATCAATATGTGTCTGATATTTTCCCCCTTGCCAATACTGTGGTCTTATTTTTTATATAATCATCTCATTCTATACAATACTTTCAAGCTGAAGAACTGATTGATCTTTTTAAGGATAGTCCACCAATTTTCTCCTGCAGTATTGCCACAGTAGTTTCCATTTTTAAAAATTAGGCTGAAGTTTAAATGTTCATTACTTACTTTTACTTTCCCCACAATTTTTTAAAAAAAAAAAAAAAAAAAATCTTTGGAGCTTCTTGGTGCTTTGTTTGCTCCTGCTTTGTGGACCACTTTCACATGTCCTAGAGACCACCTCCCGCCCCTGTACCATGGGTTGAGTAATGCTGCTCCAGACATTGACACACAGGCTACTGGAAATTGGTACACTCAGGAAATTCGTATCATTTCTCTGAGGTAAACAGTAAATGAAAGCCCTCAGGAAAGTCTGAATACCAGAGTGGTTTTTTGGGTTGTGTTTTTTTTGTTTTATTTTTAAAGAAAGAGTTCTTTTGAAAGTATTCTGTTACTACATCACATTATTATAACCTAGGGCAGTGATGAGATCATTTCCATTACTAAGACAGGTTCTGGGATTTGTTTTTATAGCTAGTGAGAAAGACACAGTTATATCACTGAGGCATGGCAAACACACATAAGAGAGTTCATCACCTCTCAGGAAGATGATAGCCAATTCTGCTGCCACTGCCCGTAAAGTCAAAGATAAATCCTTCCGCAGATTACATGGAGCTTCTGTTTAGAAAGAGGTAAATGGAAAAAAACCAGACCAGTTGTAAACTCAATTTAAAAATGTGTCTCGTGACTGGTCCCCCAGGCTTTAGCTGGGAGCTGAAACACCAGCTGAACCAGAGCTGTAGGGAAGTACTTGATTTTATTGGTTAAACCACCTCCAGACTGTAAGTCACAGATATTTTTGACATGTACTTGTCTTTAGAGCAACCGCTGAACGTGGGCTTCCCCATCAATGTGAAGTAAACAATTAGTCAAAAATTCGGTTTTGTTCCCTCAAGGTCACTCCCCTTGTTAGGATACTGCCCTGAAGGATAAGGAGACTTTGATCCACATCTGTATTTTGTATCAGGTAAAGAATAAATTTGAACTTAATCTCCCATCTCTCAACTCCATGCACTAACCATACCATACTCTGAGCTTCTACCTGTTGTACTAGAAAGTTTCCACAGGAAACTCGTATTTTGTAGCCAGTTCTCATATGCTTGAACTTCTGGGTACAAGCAGGAGACACCTCCTTCTCTGGCTGCTATGCAAGTCTATCCCTGATATCTTCCAGCCCAAGCTGGTCAATTAATTCAATTTGAATTCACAGTTCCCAAGTATCTAGAACGGCTTCAGTTCTACTGCCAATGCTGTCCTCTTCCAAACTATATGCAAGTCACAGAAGTTGCCACATACCTGAATATTGCATGTCAATTAAAATAGACTCAAACAGAGCCATTTGCTATTACTCCTGAAGGGATGTGCACCTGGAAAGTCATCACTACATTGCACTGGATTCAGTCCCTTGGTACTGTCAGGAAAACATGCCAAGGAAGAGCATAGAGGTTACCCAAAGCATCAGTGAAGCCTGCTCAAATGGCTTTGCAGGAATACCTCTGAAGGAAATAGTCAGAGCTCACTCCATGCTCATTATTTTTCCCCTACACGTGACTAAAAGCTATGCACTGAAGTACACTAAGGCAAAAACAGATTGGCTGAAACATTTCCTATGCTGGCTATTTTAGGCCAGCTGACAAAAGTAACCTATTCAAAGTATCATGAAAATTCAAGAAGGGCACCTTATGATAATTATGTTTAATAAAATACATTCAAGTTAAGATGAAATCAAATATGCAATCTTAGTGAAGCAACAGCATTGGATTTTTTTTTTTTTGTCTAATTCTTCTAAGAAAAACAAGTCATAAACAGCACTTGGTGCCAAGAGTCAAAATGGTATTTTTCCAGTGCAGATTAACTGGCCATACAGGGACAGATTAAATTATGTGATTCAAGCATAAATAAGTATTTCCATTTCTCTTTTGTTATGTATCTCTGCCATAGCAGAACAAGAGAATGCAGAAAGGTGGTCATAAAGGGACAAGGTGGAGATTTTGAGAGACAATAATGGCAGAGGAGCACTTAACTCTACAATGTATATACAAAACCTTCCCCATAACAGAAAGAAAATAAAATAAGCACATCAGTTTTAGGTTCACATTTTCTCTCTGAAAGTCTTAGTATGCTGAACAACTCTTGGTAACCACAAAGAAGCTGATCCTATGAATCAACTGTTTCATACAGTAAGTATCTAAGCCTACTGAGGTGCAGAAGACCATCTTCCTGCCAGCAATACCCACTACAGTTAAAAGCCCTTCCCACACCATTGCTCCTCACTTGAGATTAGATCTTTATCTAATTTCAGAGTCTGCATGCCTTCATCTGCAAGGAGGCTCCGTACTGAAAGATTCACACTCCGCACTTCAGGTAGCCAAAGGGATTTTCCCCAAAGGTATGACACAAGGTGCCGACAGACCAGTCCAGTTCACATCCCAGCACAGTAGTTCAAACCCAATTTCAGTGGCTGCTCGAGGGAAGGTGACTGACTTTGTACCAATGCAAACCACTGAGCTACTGAGGGGGAAGCACAGGAACTGGTCATATGACTAAGGCAGCAGCTTCTCCAAATGATGCAGCAGCACAGACCAGAGGTCAACCAGAACCACAAATTAACCTCTACCAATAAGAGTGTGAAAGCTTGTTGTCAAAGAGGAAGATGTAACCCCATGAAAACAAGGGATTATGATCTGTGATCATACTTCTAATATATGCTAGCAGATGCCTGCTCTAAGTCACAAACAGGAACACTTACACACATTTTTTTTTCATATCAGACCCAAAAGAAAAGCTGCTGTCACAGACATTTTGTGACATTTTTTCTTAACAGATGTATTGTTTTACTTCCCTATAAATTTCAAAACGGATTGCTTCATCGCACATACTATGCAGGGATAAGTAAATGAGATGGCAGAGTTCACAGTAATTGTTGCCAAAATCAGTTCCAGTGACAGTGGACGAAGGCAAGCACGAACCTACCACCTCAAGACTGAGGGACTGATGAGTAATGCAGTTGATGTAACTTTTGCAGTCCCTCCTTCCACTTGCTGCACGATCACCACAGGCATGCCCTCGCACCTCTCGCTGAACACGTTGCGCTGCTCTGGCACACACGGCAAGCGTTGTAAACGCTTTTTTACCCCTGGCTGCCTTTCTTTTACCTCATGAAAGCTTCGTTTTACGCGCGTATGTGCTTGGGGAGGGTGGACGCCGTACAGCGATTGTGTTTCTGACAGAGGCGAGCGGACAGCGCGCCTTCCTCGGCAGCCACGGCCGCGCTGTCCGGAGCGGGGCGCGAGCAGCCGCCTGCCCTGCCGCGGGAGAGGGCGGCCGGCACCTCTCCACAACGCCGCGCTCTGGCCCGCCGCTACGGGTGCTTCAACCGCCTCAGCCCGGGCCCTCCGTACCCTGCCTGCTCGCGGGGCCCGGGCACAGCAGCCGCGCACCTCCCGCCCTGCCAGCCCTCCCCTCCCACCCCGCGGAGGAGCCGCTGTTGAGCGCGCAAGAAGGAGGCACCGCGCTTACGGTTGCCTGGGGTCCCGCGAGCTCGGCTATCCCTCTCGGCTGGGGCACGATCGCCTTCCCCATTGCAGGCATACGGCACTTTTCACCCGCGCGGTGGGGGAGGCGCCAGCCATCAGCTGACCGCCGCCTCTTAAGGAGGCGTGAGGGGCCAGCCGGCCTGGGCTGGTGTGGGGGAAAGCGCCGGGTTTTGGCACGGTTTTCTACCTTCAGCCGCTCAGGGGGCACGCACTGGCGACGGCGGGGTGGCGGTCAGGTTCCGCGGAGGGGACGGCAGGCTCGAGGAGTGGCGGGCGACCTGCCCGCCCACCGGCCGCGGCCCGTGCTCCCGTAAGGAGAGGGGCGGCGGCAGCAGCCGGGCGGGCAGCAGGGGCGGTGCTACCCCTCCTCGGGTGGTTACCGGCTCTCCGCGGGACCTTTTCACGAGCAGCGTTAAGTTGAAGCTGTAGAAAGCAAGCAGGTACTGTCTGGGGGAATTCAACTATCTAACAGGCGGCTAAATGGAAGTTTGCGTTAAAATAACTTTTTTAAAAACAATCCACATCTTTTATTGATGCAGTGAGAATCTGAGGATATTCATGTGGGAATGAATGTGTGTTATTCAATACCGCATTTATTTGCTTCCCAAGTGCCTGCAGCAGCAGGGTGCTGTGGGAATAGGGGATAAGCTGCTCGTGGTGGCCAAGCCCCTGTTCAGCAGCCGGTCTCCAGTGTGTTAGGGCAGTAATACCGTCCTCAGCAGTGCCTGGGAGGCTAAAGTGCCTGAGTCCTGCTTGTCACTGGTGTGAATCTCCTGACCTGACACAGCCGCCTCAGCCTGTGACCACTTCCTGGTGCAGGTGAAAGAGCATCAGTTCTCTGGTCCATGACCCAGCAGCCCACTTCAGGCCTTCCACCAGGGGTTTACCAGGACCCAAAAAGCATCCAAAATCCTCAGAGCTATGGACAGGAATGACAATTCTGTTTATTAAACACAACATGTACCACAATCTCCTTTTAAAACTTATCAGGTGATGCTTCCCCTCCCTTCCATGGGCCTGAACTAAAAAAAAGGCATCAAAGTGGGAGACTGACACAATGAAACTATGCCCACTTCAATGCAGAGATACCTAAATTGGTAGCATGGTAAATCAGTAAATAGGCAGTTTGGATCCAGAAGCTCTATACCAACAGTGCACACTAACAACAGGGAGACGGGGTATTAGTTTGGGGTCAGTGCCCCATACTCATGATTACACTGCCTGGGCCTAGCCTAGCATACCTGCATGGCTCTGCACTGAGCCACACATGTGGGCTTACTGGCTGCCCTCGAAGTCTCTGTGTCTTGGTCCACATAGAAATCCTTCAGCTCAGTGAGAACAAAGTCTCTACAGTGCAGAATCTGACTTTTAAGTTAGTATTTTACCACCCAAAGGCTTACAAATGCAAAGCAGCTGAGCTTATGCACACATGGAAGTCATTCGTTGTCACCAAGTCTTTTCACTGTCAGGCTGCTGCTTCCCTTCACACTTCAGCATTATTAAAGATTTTAGTCTGAATCACACCCCTGTCACACCTTATTCAAATTATGCCAGTGGTTTGTCATCTGGCACATACGAAGTTAAAAGTTGCACATTTCAGCTGTGTGCAATGGTCTTTCCTTGAGGAAGCACAAGTGGGAAGGAGGGGATAAAGGGAAGCAGCTGGCTGGTTTTGGTTGTTTTTAATGGCAACACAGTCATTTTTATTAATTCTATCACTTTTGCCCTTTGTGAAGATTTAAGATGACCTTAAAGTTCCCTTCCACATTTTTTCTGTTTTGCTTTAATGGATTTAAAATTGAAGTATTTTGAAATATACTGAAGTATATTTAAAAATTGAAGTATTGTATTATTTGCTGCATCATTAACACCCAAATAAATATTTCCCACCTGGGTTTGTGGTCTTCACAGTGAGTCAGTAGGAGAACCTGACAGGCTTGAACCGCAGCTGCTGCTTGCCCATAACTAGTCTCTCAATGTAACAGATCTCAAAGAAGCCAGTTCTTCTCTAGAGACACCAAAAGATGAGACCAAGTTTCACTTTGATGTTGACATCAAGCTCTTTCCAAATACCCAGTTTTAAGTTTTATGATGGAATTTGCTGGGGCTTTGCACATACTTAGTGTCTAAATAGGAACTCACTTGTTTGAAAAATGTGGCCATAAAAAAGCAGAGATAAAAGAAAAACATGGCTTAAATGACTCAACTAGGACCTCCTCAAAGCACAGAAAACCAAAGGGTACACTTCCACAAGCAAGAGGTAAATAAGTGGCATTCACATTCTGTAAACAAGGTTCCTTAATGTGTAGTAAACTGGTAGCCACAATTAGAGGACAGCAAGCCACTCCTTGGCGCAAAGCAATGTGAGCCAGAAACCTCATTTTCTCCATCATCTTACTGGTCTCCTGCTATGATGCACTGCAAAAGCTGAGCAACTCTGGCCATTACTTTTAACCTACTTCTCTGTCTCATCTTGTAAGGAAAAAAGGCATGGTAGGAAAGTGCAGTCCTGTAAGTACTGTCACAAAGAAGGGCAAGTTTATGTTTAGAAAGCAAACCTAGGACTGCCAGCTCAGAAAGCACTTATTTGATGTGGACAACCTCTTCACCCACTTCCTCATCGTGCTTATTTGAGGCAACATTAACCAGAAAAATGTAGCAAAACCATGATGATGTCATTATTCGGGTCCTTTTGACTTCCACGTCAACTACTGTCTGAAGATCACCATTAACTCATCTCTTGATAGGAAAGGACTCTTTTAAATGTGTCAGAAGAGTTCAGTAATGGTCTTGAGACATGTAGAAATGACAAAAGGCATGAATATGATTGCTCTTAGCAAGTTAGTTACTTTCTTCCCTTTGACTGGTGATTGATTGGCAAGGCTGAGGGTATGACCACCTTTCCTGTGCTCTAAATCCCCCAAATTTTCTTATTTTGAAGTGTCCAAGACATGTACTACATACTGCTGAGCGCTGGAGAGGAGAGGCAGAGTTTCCAGAAGCTGTGTACATATCAGAGGTGACCATAAGCACCCACCACTCCAGCCCAGGTATGAGCTGTGTTCCTAGGCGTCTTGTTGCTCGACTTTATCCCAGGCATCTCCACCCTGGCACAGTCCTGCTCCAGCCACATACAAACTTCTGTGGAGCCATATATTGCTGAGAGGCTTGATTAGCTGCCCCTGAACTGTGCCAAGGAAGGGTTATCTGCAAACTGAGGCTTAATGTCCAACTCTCTTTCTTGGCATTTTAAATTTATGCAAAACATGATTCCCAGGGTATGGCTCTGGTTATATTCTTTCTTTGTGGCTTTACAGTTAGCAAATGCAAAAATAAACACAAAATCCAACAATAGGGGAACTCCAGTATTTCTATCAAAACTCCGTGACTTAGTTCTGAGCAGCAAAACTCTGATTTCTCCCTGTCCAAGGAAACAACACACTCTTGATAAGGAGCTGACTAACTGGCAAGCAAAATTCCTCTTCCCTTCCTTTGACACAAGAAGAAATGAAAAGTTTTCTTTTACATTATGACTGTTCCTGTTATTTCATATAATATTATGAAAGTTATTTTTGGTCTTAATTGTATTTCTTCAAGAAAATTGCAGGTAGGGTTTCATGATATTTTTTTTCCTGTTACAAAACAAGTTTAGCAGATGCCTTCCCCTATCTCTCATTCTTCCCCACACACTGCAGCTCCTTACTCACCTCACCTCTGTAAGATTTTGTGGGGTGCCTTGTCAACTAATCTCTGAATGATATGGGTTAAGAAACCTCCTTCCATTCTCTTTTATGTGCAGGGGTTTTTTTATATTTCAGACGATTTCAACCCACTAACAACTACCTGCTGCTGCTGTTCATTCCGCAATATCCCGCAGTGTGAAATGTCACTTCTGCCTTCCACATGCTGTATATATGTTTCAATCTGCCAGAGTCCCTAGACCACAAGCTGCCTCCTTAGCTTTTCTCCCTGACAGCGGCTGGTCCACAGTGGAAACAAGCCATGAACTGCAGTGAGGCAATTAGAGGGTGTAGAAAACAGCATTGTGAAGTACAAACCAGACAAAGGTCTTTTCTGAAGCAGACTTGTAAGGGAAGATATGACAAATTACAGAGGCCGTTTTAGTGTGCTGCTCGAGAGCCTCAAAGCTCAGACACAACTTTAGGCAAACCACAAAGAAAATGACACTGGGTATATCAGGACAAACAAGCAACTAAGTAAACAAAAAGGGATGTTTTGTCAGATGTTAACACAAACCCAGTATTTTCTTCCAGCCATTTTTAAGCACAGACACTTCACAATGTATCAGAAAAAATCATTCTTTGATCAGGCTTACAAACCCCAGCTATTCCATAGAGGACTACCTCCTGCTCCACATTCCTGAGGCCTCAATGACGCCTGAGACATTTACTCTTGTCAAGATAAAATATCTCTCTCTCTGTGGTGAAAATAATTTAATCCATTGTATATACCACCACAGGGGGGAAAAATTGTAAATCTTGCTATTAAGATTGCTTCTAATGAAAAAGAGCCATTTGCTTATCAATTGCATAACCTGAAATGGTGTAGCTGGGTCCCTGCCTAAAGCTGGATTTTCAGCTAGCAGCAGCTATCCAGTGCCTCCTGTCATTGACATTTGGCAGAATAAATGCACTCTTAATTTCCAGTTTGCTCCTCTAAGACAATTTATCAGACATATCAGTACAACAGAAAAGTGAAATTTCCTCTAAGCCAGTTTGCCTCTGCATTTACTCCCCCAAATCCAGATGCAAACATTTCCCCTATCATTTAAAAAATAACTAATCATTCTGGAGGACTTTCCACTGCGAATGAGGAAAATTTGCACTTGAAGGGAATTATGCTCAGGTGTCCGATTCCTCGGCAGACCCCTTCTTTCTGTCCCTCCTTCCACCTACATGGTGGTTTTCTGGGGTTGTGGCCAAGTCACCCATGGCAGTTATGGAAACAAACATGAAGGGCTAAAATAACAGCAGATTTCAGACACAATCCTGCAATCCTGAAATATCTTCTGACAGCTTGAAGTACAGCACATCAGGTGAAACCTTCGTATTAAGGAAGAAGTTAGTCTCTGTAATTGTCTGCTATTATATCTATAACATCTGACCTCATAAAATGATAGGATCATACGATAACTCTGGCTGGAAGGTCCAACCTCCTACTCAGAGCAGAGGCAACTCTGGGGTCAGACCAGGTTGCCCAGGGCTTGATCCAGTGGGAATTTGAAAACCTCTGAGGATAGAGATGGCACAACCTCTCTGGGCAGCCTGTGCCATGGCTGGACTGTCATTGTGGAGGAAGAGTTTCTCTTTAGATCCATTCTTTACCCCTCTTGTTTCAACTAACACCCATTGTCTAAGGTCTCCCCATCATGTACCCAGCCACGTACCACCTGGGTCCATCTTCTCGATCCCCTCCCCAAAGGCAGAGCTGTTCTAACTTCACATTGGATCCTGAACTGGTGAACAGCCCTGTCTATCACGAAGTGACACATCACTTGGATTCTCCCTGAATCAGTGCAACCCAAAGGTCCAGCTGAACACTCCGCATAGCCAGTTTGTGAGCTACCAGGTCAGTTTAAGTAATCTCACAGCAGTTGATGTTTCAAGGTAGTTTTACATTATTTAAAACTCATACATGGTATTACCAGCTTCTTTGCCACATGCTTGACAGGAAAATCATGTGACTTTTCAACAAATGAGAATAATTATACACCAAGCTGATCTTATTTATACTAGGACCACTTAAAAGCATTCATTTTAAAGGAGATGAGTACAGGACCAAATATTGTATTAAATTATAACCTGGAGTACCATTTACATTATAGAAGTAAATAAAGTTGCCTCAGTCTAAACAAAAATCAGTCACAAAAAGAAGCAATAGACAAAAAATATCATTTTAACAACATGAATGGTATGGAGTTCATTATTCTGAAGATCTGCTGTCCTCACTGTAATTTCCCACCTTCCTTCTTGCCCAGTATCTTGTCTTCAACTGTGACCAGTAGTGGGACTTAAGGAAAAAACTGTAGGAATCAGAAAGTGTGTAACGTGCTCCTTTCCCTGACAGCAATGTGCAGATTAGGGACTTCCTCTCCTTGGGGTTGCACCAGGACCATGATTTTTAAATAGCTGTCTGTGGATGTAACTCTTATCATATCTGTCTAATCTTTTTGATGGAATACCTTCAGTCTCTGTTCCTTCCTATGTCTAGAAATTCCACAATTTGAGTCGATAGAAAGCTTACTCTTTTGTTTGTTTGTCTACAGGTTATAAT
>VYZW01057600.1:1198-16166 GCA_013401315.1 Balaeniceps rex | reverse complement strand
CCCTCAGGAACGTGAATTCCACCAGTGCGTGATCACTGCTGGCTAGGCTACCTCCAATCTTGATGTCACTGATGAGCTCACTTGCATTGGTGACCATCAGGTCCAATACTGCATCCCCTCGAGTAGGGGTGTCTATTACCTGGCTTAAGAAGTTATCTTCAATGCATTAGATACACTAACTATGCTAAACTCACTTTGTTTTTAGCTCTAGCACATGACACAAACTTTTATATAGCTTTCATGTAGAAAATTAATCTGGGAAATAGTTAAAAGCCCCAAACTGCCATAAATGTAAGAACCCCATCCAGTTTTGCAAACTTGTTTATCACACATTTATCATATTCCAAAGTTTTCTGAGTTTTCTCCAGCATTCCTTGAATCATTATTAATATCCTCCAACCCCCACAAAAGCTCGTTACCTCATTATTAAGCCTGCTGATCTGCTGTTTGGTCTCTTCTGCTTTGATAACAAGCACAGCAGCACCAATTTCAGTCTCTGAAAATAATTCAAATGCATATAAATGAGAGAAGTATAATAACTTGGAAACAGCCATGCTATTCTTGTACTTAACCAGTGCTTTAAATTTAAACCTAGTTTGCACTTGGATTGAATGAGAATAAAATCTTGTGTTTACTGTTCAGTGTATAATGTGTAAGAAAAGTGTGACGAATAAAGGTCATACTCTTCTGTCTGAACCTGAAAGGACTGAAAATGACAACCCTGGTGCCAACCGTGTGACATGTCAACTGTTTTTAAATATCAGAGATACAATTAAGCTTGTATGATTATTGTTCTGATTGGTTTTAAGAGGAACAAAAAATGTCCTAATAGCCTCCATGCAAAAGGTGCATAAGCATAACTATGTGAGGACTGTTTACTCATAAAAGAGGGCATGTTGGAAATAGTCTGAGCTGCACTAGTTGTGTCACNTCCTCTGTGGTGCTATTTTATCAACCTTTTCAGAGTGTAGGTCATTTAAGGCTTCCTAAACCCTTTTGCTATTCAAAGTTTTCACTCTTTTACTTCTAAAAACCTAGGTACTTCTATAGTCCTCCAGTTCTGTAAATATCTTCAACAAAAACTGAGAGCCAAGTCTGCATATGGCTCTTTATGACTTTTTTTTTTTTTAATTTGGTATTAGAATGTTTTTATGTTGAATTTTGTCCCTATATTTAGTACCTTCCATGCCCAAAAGTTTGGAAGCATGAGGCTCCTGGCTGATCCTACAATACTGCTGATAAAATATAATGCATGAAAATACAGTACTCTCTGCAAACTGTTTTATCATGACTGCCTGTTAGCAGGAAAGCAACAAATGGCCTTTGAGACCCTGTTGTATTTTTCTACAGTACCAGTTGTGGTACTCAAATGGTACTCAAAGTATGGATATATGTTAGGCCCATTTATGTCACTTCTCAGAATCAAAGAAACAAAGGAGAACAGAAAGCAGTTATGAAAAATGTTTTTCTCTAAAGTATGATTTTCCCCAGGCAAAACTAACCTCCAATTGTAGGAGATAACCTGGATTCCTGCCTGAGCTGATCAGAGCTGAAGTCAAAGGTTTGGCTTTCCTCATTATGGTTTCCATCTTCAATTCCATCAACAATTCTGTTGAGAAAAATCGGATAGATGGTGCAGTTTCATCAACAGTTTCATAAACATCACATTCATAATTATGTTGTCAAAATTACTCCTAAAGGGCATATTTTTAAGCAACGTTAAATTTTGCACAACATTAAGTTTAGAGAAAAGTAAAAACTATTATATTGTTACAACTTCTTGTGAGTCACTAAAGATTAAACTTACTGTTAGAGGAAGGAATGTGAGGGCAAATATAATTAACTGAAGTGTCAAAATTTTCATGACTTCTGCAGTATGTTCTGGGTCCTAACAAAACCTGTATTGAATATAGTTTGTTTTCCATATTTTAAGTAATCTGTTGCCATTCTTTCTTCTATAGAAACTTAAGGTGCTTCGCTGTGCTCTTGTGAAGTTTAAATCTCCCTGCACATAAGAGCCTGCCAGGATCTTATATTAGGCTTACTTAGGCAGAGCCTAAGCATGAACATAATATATTTATGAAAACATCTCTGTAAACCACAGTCAAAAGTGTTGTTGCCATGCAAATAGCTATTCTCAAATTTGGTTAAAACTAACTAGCTCAGGCAGAGAAAACTTGTTTGCAAATTGGGTATAGGAAGATGTGTAGACCAGCCTGCAATGTCCCAGTTACATTAGTATTGGATCTAACTACTAGAAAAGGCATTTTTGTCAGTTATTTCTACTCATGCATTGCAGTTGACCTCCAATTTGCAGTGTCAAGAAATCCAAAGAAAAAAAATTAGGCATTTTATACAATAATCAAGTGCTGCATACAAAGAATAGAAAACTGGTATCAGATGGAGGAATCAATACACATTATTAAAAATATATAGTTATGAATATTTTTTGTTCTCATTTACAATAAATTGTGCTATAAATAGAACTGTTTTAAAGTAAATGAAAATGACTCAGAAAACTGCTAACTGACAGATGTGGAGCGCCAATTTCTTGTTTTGTCCAGGCACAAGATTCAGAATTTGTCTTACTGTAGACAGATGAGTTATATACTAATCTGGAAGGGCTAAAGCAGACAGTTCTTGGTCTCTCAGTCAATGGTGATAACTTTGTGATGATGGAAATTAGACTTTCCATCTAATAAGGATATTCTCAAGAAAACCTCTTGACTGGAAATGTTTGGAGAAAGGAAGAACAGACAACACAGAGATATCTGTGATGCATTTGGCTTGAAAGACCCACGTGACTTAGAGCTCTGTGCACATACCATATAATATTGTTCTTCTTGGCTCTTCATGTGGGTTTAGGGCTCTGTGTCATGTCTGAGTGTTCATGATGCCAGTTGGATGTTATTAGATTTCACTTTAATCTTAACCAGCCTCTGGGAGGAGATGAGACTCAAATGTGGTGCTTGAGCTTCTCTGACCTATACTGTTATCTGCAGCTGAAAACCTGAATGATTACTTTGTTTGAAATTTGCTATACAACCTATTTAATGTCACCTGGTCTCACTGCTTCAAAAAGCAAATTTTAAACACCAATATCCCTTTTGTAGAGATTTCTAATTATATAAAATGCTAACATTTTAACTGCCTTTAAAGCACACAGGGGAAAACTACTTGGACGTGACTTGGAATTTATAGACACTATATTCTTTAAACTGTTTAAACATTCAGACTAAAAGGAAACCATATTAGCACAAATAGCTAGTTCCAGAGAGCCAAAACACAGGCTTCTGTGTGGGAAATATGTAATGGCCATGATGCTTATTCATATACAAGGAACTGGCTGTGGAGCTACATAATCTAGTGAGTTGAAAACATGAAGGAAAAAAAGTGACTGGTAAGTCTCACCCCTTTCTGAATTAGCTATTGTACAGCTCTGAATTTTCTCCTGAAGACAGACACTTCCACTCCTAGAAGCCAAAAAGTCAGAAGAGATTAACAAGTGACTTCTATCCAGCCGATCAGGGCTAGAGTGCAGTCATCCACGCGGGTCTGAGGAGATTCAAATGCATAAACACCTCCTCCCAGGACTGCCTTTATTATCTCTTACACTTTCTTCTTTTTGATGCTCTTCTACTTCATAGGCAGTACCCAAAAAGTGATTGGGAAGACTATGACTGTATCCTAGAAGTTAGGATGCTGGCTTCTATTCCTTGTGCCAAGAGCTAATGAAATATTTTACTCAGTCTCTGTGCTTTATTGCCTTCACTGTGGCATAGAAGGAAAGAACCTGAAGCACCAGTGAAGAGCTCTGGTTGGCTTACTCTAGGGAACATCCACAGTAGAAAAAGTTTCTTAAGCAGACAAAGTATATTCTCTTGACAAAGTGTGGTTACACACTTCACAACTGCTCTGACTGGACATTTCAACCAGAGTCTGCCTTCCCCTCACACTGCTGTCCAACAGCAAACAAAAGCAAGGATCTTAATTAAGGTCTTATTTTCTCTTTAATACTTACTAAGAAACATTTAAGGCTCGTTTAAAAGTGGTTTTAACTTGTCACTTTAAATGTTCTGATAATATAAACTTATTTTGGGAAATAATATGAAAGAGTTTTGGCTGGAAAACAAAGTCTGAAACACACATACCTCTTGGATCAATTTTCCAGACTGTTAACAGGATTATTCTGCAGTTATAAAACTATGAATGGAAATAGGAAATAATAATATATGTAACAATACTTGTTTCACATTTGCTTTTGCAGCCTTGGGTGCCAATGTCTGGCTGCATATGTTCAGAACAATAATGAGCAAGATTACATTTCAGCAGAAAACATGAAAGGTAGCTTTTCCCTGAATTACCACTTGTTATGCAAATGATAATGACCTTTACTCATAGCTGACCTGAACCAAATTCATATAACATCTATGAAAGAAATGAGAAAATATCCACTATGAATTTTGATGTTGCTAGTGTAAAAGCTGGTTTTCCACACATTATTTTCCCCTGTATTGACAAAACTAAAATCAGTTTGTATCCTGCTCCTATTTGAAATGTAACTGTACTGATCAAATATATGATGAGAGCGAAAGATTTCTAGATACAGTTTTCCATGTCCTTTTTATAATTGCATCCTTAGGGACAGGTGCCTTGACAGAGCTAAACAAACGTTGGTCAAGCTGTGGATATATCATGTTTGAAATGGCAGGTTGCTGAAACTACCACTCTGCCTCTAGTGAGTAAAGGAAGTTCTTGAACATGTAAAATACTTCAAATTATAGAAACCAAAACTTGAACTGGAAGATTAACTGCTGAAGCTCCTCATATGTGAAAAAGCGATTATGATTTCTGTAAAGAACTGATCCCAAAATTCTTGGTTAATAGTTAGTTATTATGTTGCAGCAATTTAGAAATAAGATACATAAATCACCATACAAGTAAAAATTAAAATATTTAAAATTATACACTAATAATACATCAGTAAACTGTTATATGACTCTTGTTTATGTCAAAAGTCCCAGCAAAACAGATTTTCTCAACTCCATATTTACTCTCTACATAACTTGCATTATCAGGTTTCCTTTTTCTAATGTAAAAAACCTCTAAATATTTTCTAAAATTGCTAGGCAATAGTTTTTCATTATGGTCCTCTACTCCAGTAATTTTTGTATTTGTACAGCTATGCTGTATTATCATCTACTTGCTTTCTAAATTGCTGTCTCTCTGATGGACTCGGAATGTTTCACAGTGCTATTGTGGGAGTTTTTATTTTGTTATTATAGATGGACAAAATGATACCATAAAGCCAGACTATTCAAACAGTAATTTTTGTAATGGCTCAATACTTTCCCTTTTTACTGGTAGAAATGCTTTATTTCACAATAAAGTCCTCAAGTCATAACATTCTGCATAGCATGTGATAGTTCCTACAATAAGAGGACTTCTCCTTCTCTGTGGGATGAACAAAAGTATCAACTATTAAAGAAAAAGAAATATTTTATAGTGTTACAATCATGATATTTTTAATAGGAGTTACACGATAGAGAAGAAAATAACTGTTCATAACTATTACCTTGGGCTCAGGTCAGGTGGGCCACTGGTGGTCAGTGCTGAAAAGTGTAACTTAAGGTTTTTTTCCTTCCTTCTGGAGTAGTAATGGAGCTCCGTTTCGTGTTTGGTTCTTGAGGGGTTTGAACTGCAAGCACGGATGGGTGAATGAAAGGGGACCGTTCCTGAGGCCAGCTGCTTCAAGTTTCTCCCGAGGTGGCTTTTATTGCTTCCAGCCTTCTTCTGCTGAGAGGAATTTGTGCTTCTTGTATGGATTGGTGAAAGGGTGCTGCTCTCTTCTTCTCCATCCTCATCCTCATCTTCATCTTCCACAATTGAAGGGAGTCTCTTCTTTATATTTCCATTTCCCTTGAGTTCTGTCTAAGATAGCAGATAATACATACTAGCGTGAAATTCAGAGCCTGATGTTGCAGAAACACAATTTCTTCTGGTGTTCATCCTGGAACAAACCTAGATCTAGCACAGCTTTAATTTCTCTTTAGAGAGCGCTCTTTTGGAATTCTTCCATAGCTTCCCTCTTCAACTATGGCTATATGTGCATACACGAGAAAAATACAAACAAATTAAAAAATGTCGCTAGCGACATAGCCAGTGAACTCACTGCAATGTATTTTGTTACCAAGAAAGGTTACATGACTAGTTCTTACAAGCCATGTACCATATGTACACTCGAGTATATTAATCTTGCTTTACTGAGGCATAATTTCTTTTGAATGTTACACTCTCAGACTCCTGGTGGACAAAGGGAAAGAACTGAGGCTGGTAATTCATATAATTCTACGTTTTCATATGGAACCATTTCTAATGTATAAATAGCATTTACACCAGTTCAGCTCAAGCCCTAATGTCATCTGTATCCTTCTTGGTTTTTGTAACTGAAACCACTGCTTGGATAGTAAGCAGATTTTTCAGTTTATACAAAGTCCTGTTAATGCACCAGTGGTGTGCAGTGTCAACATCAGAACTGAGTCATCAAAAAGCAGAGCTAAATCTGTTTTAAAAAAAATGCAATTTGAATGCTTGATGTTGGAACCAAGGCAATTTAGAGGCAACATAGACCTGGGTTCTGTACTTTATGTACTAATTAAAGCACAGTGTAAGAGAGCAATGTATTTTTTGTTATTGTTTCATGGCAACAAAATACACTGGTCATGAGTGCTGAGATATGCCAACGTGGAGCTCATGTCAGGATCAGGCTATAACTCAAAAATAGTTCCACTTATTCCCATGGTACAACTTACTGTATTTATTGGTAGTAGATGAATGGACTAAGGTAGAATCAGGTTCCAGGTCAAATTAACAAACTCCACACATCTCAGTGAAGAGTACAGCCAAATGCAACTTCATGGTTTCAGAAAATGTTGCTATTCTTTTTTTTTCAGGCTACTCCTCTTAATCAAGCTTGATTAAGGCACTGTTAACTTTAGATAGAAAAGCTCAGATGAGCTTGTACAGTCGAATTTCCCACATTCAGGCCAAGTAAGATTGGCTGGGTGAAAACGCAGATTTGGGGAATTTATCCAAATGTTCTAAGCCCCTATTAGTACCTATCTAAATGTTTTGCAGCATGGCTACAGCACGCTTCCATTGAATGAGTGTTTTTCTCTTAGTATATGTTGACAGATTTAGTGAACTACGTCCTTTCCATCTGAGAAGTACGAAAAGGTAAGAGTTTAAAACAGTGGCAAAAGACCTGTCTATATAAAATATAATAGCCTTGTGGTCACCCATAATAGTTATCTGAAGGCTGTCATTGATGATCAAATTGCACAGGACCTGGCACTGATGAATGAGCATTAAATTTTGGCTTGGGTAACCAGGTATTTAAAATGCAGGTGCTGTAGTAGGATATCCAAATCCAGCACCTGGAAGAAAAGATCATAAGCTGTTACTCATAAAATGGACAGTGGCAGATCTATCTGCAGGATGCTATTTAAAGCCTCATTCTGAAACCATGGAAGTCAGTTGGAGTTTTTCCAGCTTTGCTGTGCCATAACTGTGTGCATGTTTCAAAGTCAAGTTTGGCATATTTAAAATGTGACTAACATACCTGAGATAGCGTAGACTTGTTTGATAATTTTGATATTACCTGAAAAAACAAAACAAAATGAAAAAGTAACAAATATGTGCATCTGCATAGTATTGGCTTCCAAGAGCATACAAACATCTAAACCAAAACATTTATGTTTTTTTATATATTAAAGAATCTCATGATAAAACACCTATATTAAATTAAATGGTGACATAGCACTGAACTAAGGACACTCTTTGGAAACAGATGCTGTGAGAAAAAAAAAAGTTTTATTTTTATTAAAAAGATAGTTCATGCAAAAATAACATTTTACTTTAATAAAAAGTTGGGTCAAGGCTCCAAACCTGTGAACGAAGGTAGATGGGTGAATGTATGTCTGGTGGTTTTCAGTGCTGGTTAGATGGAATCTCATGCAGGAGCAGTGCTCTGCTTTGGCCCTACCTCTTTGTAGCTTTAGCTCCTGTGCCAGACTAGTCCTTACATGTAGATGATATAACTAACTGTAGCATCTTTGGGGAATTTTCAAAGGCAGTGATGGGACTGAAGCAAGTAGGACCAATATGATCCTGAGGGAGATATGTGCCTAACAGCTATTCAAGGCCATGACATTTTCCTTTCTTGGATTAAACAGAAAGCAAAAGAAAAAGAAGAAGAAAAAATCATGCAAGTTTAATGTGTAACTACTTCTAATAAAATCCACTGGAACTGCTGAATAATATCTGTTATGAACATTCTGTTGTTTATTTGAATGTCCACACCTTGACCACGGGCAAGTGTCTGTCAACATACATGCTGTATTTATAAGAAAATTTTAGTCTGCCAGGTAGAATTTTCAGAAGTGATTTTCAGCTTTCCTAAACCCACGTGCCAGGATAAAAAGTGCTTAACACCCATAAGTTTTAAATTTGTAGCATCAGTTTATTTTTCTCCAAACTCATATAGGAGAAGTTAAGCCTTTCTAGAAGTCATTGGGATTTCCCAGTTTGTTTGATAAAAGTGTTCAGAACTCCTAAATACACAGTTTTTAGGCACAGATTTGGAAAAAATAATTGTTTTTAAATTTTTTTTTCTTCTTTACAAGTCTTTCAGGTTAACCTGAAAACTGTTTTGTAGCTGCTCATAAAAGTAAGGGTACTAATAGTGGTATAATATACAAATATACAATATTTATGTTTGTGTAAGCAGAAATCCTACTCCACAACAGCCAAGCCAGCAGCAGGTGTATCAATAAATTTGGCAATAACACTCTAATAACTGCCAAACAGAACAACTGCAATAATTAGGCTATGTAAATAAAATAACTGCTGTGTTATTTCTGAGTTAGAGAAAGTACTAGATGATATTAGCAGAGGATGAGATCTCAGATATTAAAATCTCCCAGGTTGTACTGTAATCTGTGCCAACTGAAGAAACATCATCTTCTTCAAGATTCAGGAGAACAGGAAACTGGAAATGTACTAAAATACTAAAGTCAGAATTAGGAAGTACTAATGGCCCAATTCGCACATATGTTTAAGAAGATTAATTTACAATAGTGCCCAGAATTTTCAGGCACCAGTTTGCTTGGCTTCTAGGCACAGGTGCAGTATGAATGTTAAACATCTTTCTTAGAAAGTATGAATTTGCCTGCTGAAGGCTTTAGAAGTGACTTGTTATTTGTAGTTTGTAATGCAGGTGAAGATTTCTCCTCACTTCCCCCCCGGCCCTGCCCCGAGCACATGTTTTAATCCTGATTGTACATCTTGAAAACAGAGACAAAGAAATCATATGGGTGTATATTTCCCACAACTCTGCTGGAGTCTTTCAGCTGGGCTGGGCCTTCAGCTCCATGACCAGTTGGGAGCACTGTTCCCTGGCTGCCAGAACCACTTGCTCCACTGCCCATCAACACAGGAGCCACAGCCACCCATCAGTCCTCCTCTGTCCTCAATGCTGCACTTGCTGGTCACTGCAGCAGGGAGAAACTGGCTGCAGAGGAAATAGGGGTAGTGGCAGCACTTTGACGTCTTATGACCTTACCAACAGAAAGGTAAAGGGATTTTTGAAGGCAGGCTGGTTTTTGCGGGGAGGGGAAGAAGTGTCCTCGTGAGGAAGGGTAGCAGAAAAGAAGGATAGGTATGAACAGGGAGCAGGTGACGTGAGAAACTACTCAGCAGACTTTCTTCTTTTGTTTCCCCAAACTGACCCCATTAACCTGCTGGGGATAGTTTCAGTCTGGATAAATTGATACATTTAGATAAGCTCTGGACCTATAAACTATTTTTTCCATAGCATAGAAACTATAGTAAAGAGTGTTATAATTGCTTCTGTATTAATACGCTGCAGCCATGTTTATTGCTTGTAACTTTGAACACTATATCTTGCACACATATAACAAAGACCTGGACTTTATGGCTTGGTAGTTGAAAGTTGGTAAAAGAAACTGTAATTGATCTGTGACCAGAGAGAATTCTGAGAGTTTGGCTTTTAAACCTCCTCCAGCAACTCCCTTCTCTCTCTCCCTGCAAAAATACCATTCTCAAAGAGAAAAAGGAAAGATAAAGAACAAGGACAAAGCCAGTCAAAAGGCAGTAGATTTAAAAACCTCATCATGCTTTATCTCTGTAAAAATGTAGTATCAGAGTAAATAATGATGAGGTGCTGTCCTAGTTTCTGATCTGCTAAAACCTGTTATTTAGGGCAACACACTGGTGTAGCCTTCTATAAAATACTTTTTTTTCTTATGCAAAAAGAAAGAGGATGCAAAATAGCTCACATTCTAGTCTTTTAAAATGAAGTACAACTCTTAAAGGATAAAGGCTGCTGAAAGAAAAACATGGGTATTTCCCCTGTTATGCATTAGGAAAAACCAAAAAGACTGATGTTAGCATGAGTTGTGTGAAATATTGTCAAAGGGCCTAATTCAATTTTTAATTTCAGCCCTGGTGTCTCTTTGTGTCTTGTGAAAGCAGCTATTAAATTTAATTTTACAAAATAAACCAAAAATAGATCATGTACCAAAAGCAGACTTAGATCAAATTCTTCCATGTACGTAATCTCAAACCTGTTATCTTGTACTTGCTTAATATGTTAATATATAGAGCTTAAAAATCCAGTAATCTTTATCATTGCTTATTATAAGCACAAAAAGAGCATTTCCCCATCTGAAAACACTGGTGGTTTGCTGTCGAAAGCCAGAGATTTGAAGATTTTTCCAGGGTCAAGAGACAGCAATCTTTAATAGAAGAATCTCTGCCAGGAATTGCGGCCAAACCAGGTAATTTGCTGTACAATAATTCAAGATTAATTCCAATTATAAAACCCTAAAAAGAGAAATATAGAGATGCAGCTAAATTTGGGGTTAATACATTAAACATCCAGGTAAGTAAATTTGCAGTTTTGGGCTCAAAAGAACGTTATCAGCTTTTACTGGCCTGATTCCTGTTACCTTCGCCAGAAGTAGGAACAAAAATAGAAACGTAATTTTGCTGATTTGCTTGTAACTCTTGTGTCCTAAAATATATGAATAATTCTTTGTATCTGAGGAGTCAAAAGGATGAAATATGCTTTCAGGAAAGGATTTGAAATAAAACTAGAATTTTAATGTTCTTAGTCAGCATTTGGAAACAGGAAAAACCAAATTAGGAGCATTGGCAGTGTGGGGAAAAAAAACAAGAACACATGCCATATGTTCCATTCTTTTCAAATTTACTGTATGGTAATGGAAAAAAGATACAAATACGTATCAAGGGATTATTTTACTGCTGAAAAGCTTAATGCCTCAAGTGTGTTCAGGCCTCAGTTCTCCATAATCAGGAAATTTTTCAATGAAATATCACAAATCCTTTAAATCACAAAGGAGTCAATCACCGCAAAGAGTTTCTCAGATTAGATGTAATTGTTTTATATCTGTATTTACTAAGCAATTTACCCCTTTTTCTTTTTCTTTTTCTTTTTTTTTTTCTTTTTCTTTTTCTTTAAGACTTTCTATAGTTCAGTGGTTTGTTCCTACATTTTCTCAGGTTTATCTCTTTTTCTTGCTTAATGGAGAGATAAAGAAAATGTATTTTGTGGAAGCAGATGCTTTCAGCATTCTCTGATCTTACTTACAGTATAGACTATACTGAATTAGCAACAAAAGTTGAACAGCAAATCTGTCACCAGTATTTTATCCTAGGTGACCGATAACTGTGAATTGCCATGAGCTCTGCAATCTTCTGTTAAGTCATTATCCTACATCATTCCTATTTTTTGAATAAATTATTGTAGTCTGTGAATTTAGGACAAGTGTTCAATAACTGGCTGGTTGTGGTTAGCTTTGGATAAATTTTTGCAAATTAATACTTTCTTGGATTCAAATTTCTTACATAAGCTTTTATATTTAGTATTAAAAGTTTACTTCTCATATATTTCTTTAAAACCTGGATGTTAAGTTCACTGCATTCATTAGCAAAAATTTTTAATTATAATTTGATTATTTTATTAACAATACAGGATCTATTGCATTTTGTGTTAAAAAGATAAATCATGTAACATAAACAAAAACTAACCTCTCTGTCACTTGCTCCAAATCAAGAATCAAATAAACGGTAAGTGTGGCTGGTATAATTTGTCATTTTTACTTCTATATTCTTACTTCCCTCTCTCCCACCCCAAAACAGGAGAAAAAAAAAAGTGTCCCATACATACATACATGTGAACATACATCTTTCATAGCTAACTTGTGCTAATAAAAACTAAAAAAATTAAGAAAGAGACTGTCAATAAAGAAGACAAAAAGAGGAACTGTTAAAATAGACAATAGACCTTGCACTGACTGTACATTGCTCTGGCAGGTTGCATTTTTGGAAAAGCTTGCAGATTGCTGCAGACAAAAGATATATTTTTTAATATTCCTACAGTTTGATTACAGTCCTGTAAAGATTTACACTATATCAACAGAAATTACAATGAATGCTAACAGCTTTCAAAGCAATAAAACTCAAAATTCTTCCCCTTCCTGAAGATACTGAGGTATGTTCTTAACTTCCTGCAGCTCTGAGATTTCACACAGGCTTGTAAATATTTGCAGGACTGGCCCTCTGGATTGATGTCTAAATAGACTCCTCAACTCGAAGCTGTAGACACTGCGTAAGAGTTGCTTTTAAGTTTGTATTGTTAGCTTTATCTTTAAATACAACTTCATGCTACTTGTTATATAAATGTGCGTATCTAAATTCAGAGAGGCTCTTGAAAAGAAAAGAGGAAGACAATGAAACGGATCTTGAAAAATATTCTCCCAAAGAATTTTATTACTTGTCAGTTGCCTATTTCCAAGCATTCCCAATGTTGCCCAGCTGTTTTGCCAGCACTCAGAGGCCAAATCAGTGGGATGAGTGTTAATAAGAAGTGACTCACTGAGGACAGCAACATATCTGTGGAGAATTTTTAAGAAAGTCCAGCTTTGTCTCTGTCTCAGGTAAACCTTACAAAGTAGAAGGCAGGGACAGGCATAATCTGTTTCCTTATTTTAAAATGGTTTTTTTTGCCTCAGAAACATTTTTTCTAAATAATGAATATTTTGCTTTTTGGGTGGCGACTTGATCAGGAGATTAACCTCTAGTCAATTCTCCCAGAAGGAAAAAAAGTGCAAATTGAGCACATATCTGGCCCCTAGACATATTCAGAGTTAAAACTTTGGGGAAGACAGCAGACTTACAATAACTGTGAAAGCGATTAGCATGATTTCACCTCAGGGCAAGAAGTCATGTCCTGGCATGTGAAGATATCAGCAGAAACCTAAGTATATAACCTTGTTAAGTAAGAGAGCCATCGTACTTTCCTTCCCCTGAGATGCAATTTGTGTTTTCTATATACGCATAATACAGAAAAGCTGAACACCTGGGTTTTAGGAGCTTTTGGCAGCTTTGTTATTCAAGAAGTTCTGCATAGGTTAAAAACTAAGACAACATGGACACTCAAAAAGTGAATAAAATTGCTTCAGTTTTCAAAGTACCATGATATAAAACTAAACCCGGTGTCAGAGAAATCCAATATCAATTTTGCTGAAGGAATGATCATAGTGTGATTATCGATAGAGCCTGTCCCTGAATACTTACTATATATGCAGTACTGTACTGTATATACAGTGAACATGTATATACTGTATGTATATATTTGTTATTACCATCATGTTATTATTTATTTTAGCATTGAAAACGTGATCTTCATGTCTTACGTAGGAACTAAATTTTCAGCAGAACTCTAATTACACTTCTCTAGGTAGCTTCTGCAGCTCTGGTTTTACTGAGTGAAGGTATAGATGAGTAAAAAAAAAATGCTGATATATTTGATTTTATATCAGTAAAATCTTAGACTGCATTTGCACATAAATGATTTTTGGTTTTCACTTTTATATACTTTCATATCATTGAACAGAGTGGTGGGTCTAGATGATCTTCAGAGGTCCCTTCCAACCTCAGCTATTCTACTATTCTATGATGTTTAAAAAAATATGCACTAAAAATGCTCCCAGCTCAGTAAAATTGAGAATAGATACTTGTATCCATGTAGAATGCCTCCTTGATACACGTTGCACTGATTATAGACAGTTTGCTCAAAGACTACATCATATTTAATTTCAACATTTCGGTGTGTATCCTGGGGTTATAATGACTCTGCAAGTGACATAGGAACTTTATTATATAAGCCAGTCTAATGTGCTCGTTACATCTCAAGGTAGTCTGTGCCTTCAGAACCAGTGTTCTTATAGAAGAAATTGTGGTTAAGTATTATCATTATTTCCTTCATAAATTAGTCTTACTTTACACAGAATAATAAAAGGCTAGGTTACTGTAAGAATGCTTCTAAATTTAAGGCCACTATCTGGTCATTGCTATATCAATGCAAAATAAAAGCAATTATGGAAAAAAAACCCCCACCCTCTAAATTCATGCCATTTTAAGGTTAAGATACATTAGGATTCATTTTATTTTCCATTTTTTCCAATGTAGCGACAAAGATATAATATAGCAAAAGTTACAGTATCATGTTTCCTAAGGCACAGTGGAGCAGACTGGAAAAAGTTATCGTCTAGCATCCCTGTGTAATTAAAATAGAAATACGGTTAGATTCCAAGGCAATACTCTCTGAAAGCCAGGAGCTTTTCCTGGGTAAAATTCTGTCTGACACAGTGTTTTATATCCTCCTCACACCACAGTCTAAAAACATCAATAAGCTGCTTTGCTAGCCTGGATTTTTTTTTTTTCAACATGTAACCCTCTGGTTAAGCTTTATAATCTGATGCAGAATGCAATAATCCCAGGAAGTGAAATGAATGAGAATGGACAGCACTCAAAATGACTCAAAAGCTATAATTAGAAGTAAAATTCTGTCACTTATTTAAAC
>VYZW01057599.1:0-12055 GCA_013401315.1 Balaeniceps rex | reverse complement strand
GCCTTGCCCAGAAACCACACATCCCATTGCAGACTTGCAAAGTGATGAAGGATTTGGTTTGGCTGAGGCATCCTCCTGGGTGCAAGGAGATCTGGCTGCTTCTGGCTCTGTCACAGACACTCTGTGTAACCTTATCTATGTCATTTGGTCTTCATTTTGTTTTCTGTCTGTTAACTATACAAGATGCAGCATGGGTTTCAGGTAGAGGATTTTGGAAAGGCAAAGAATAGTGCTAATGTATAATTCATTGTTTTTCAGATTCAGCTTGCAAACTTAGCCCTATCTTATTCCAGAAAGGATTTTACTGTGGTTTGCTATACTGGGAAAAACAAGATCTATATCATGGACTACTTATTCTTTCTCCTTTATGAGACTATTTATACAAGTATTTCCATCCTTTGCTGCACTACTGTAATACTTTGATTATCTTTCTGAAGGAAAAAACTGCCACAATAATCTGAAGTAGATAAAGCTCAAACCAAACATTTTTACTTGCACAGTTCTAGCCTGACACCTTAGGGACCTGTTTTGTAGGCACAGATCCATTTGTCCAACTCTTCTGGCTAATGCCTCTGCAAAACCAGATGTGTTTAGCTTTTTGGCTTGTTCTCCTCTGGCTTCCAAACTTGATTCTTGGAGTGAGAGTCAGGAAAGAATGTTATCCCCCGCCTCTGTCCCTACCACCTTTTCCACAGTCATCATCTAGCTTCCAGCCTGACTTGCCGGCACCTTTCTTAGCAGCATGTGATTCCTGGAATTCTGTACTCATTGGTTATGTTTCTAAGATGACAGGCTTGGCCAGATCCTAGCCTGTGGAACTCAGTGGTAAACATTCTCACGAAAAGCTTACTGTCTGTCACAATAATTTGCTAATCTGTTTATAGCTGGGATTCTTACAAAATGAAATCAGTCCCCCATATAGCCTTTTCATCCAAATATCTCCAAGAAATAGACTCGATGCCTTTGGTGACATCACTTTGCTTGCTGCTGCTTAACTCGATGACATTGAGCAATACACCTCCAGGATTTTTCCTACTTTGGAGCTCACGAGGTATAAGAACAATTAAAAGGGTTCTTGCATCCCCCTTCCTTACTACAAGGGAACCCTGAATCGAAGGTGGTTCAAGATTGTCTGCTGGAGACTGGTTTGTAGTAAATGTCGGCCAGACAGTGTGAATGGGAGCCAAAGCCATGTTTGTCAAGTACATTTGAAACTTCAGTGAGTTAGAGAGTCATTAAAGGGTGACCATTAGCCACTTAAATGATTGCGCTGTTTCTGTTATCCTGTGTTACAAGTTTGCGAAGACTCTGTAGCTACAGAGCTTATGGATGTCATTTATACCATAACTTTGGGGCTCTTCCAGCTGCTTTGAAAGAAGCCTGCATTGAACTCGTTCAGAGTCCACCTGTCCTTTCTGTCCTCACATATTGCCAGCAAAACAAAGAGCTAATTGTACTATGCGGGCATAATTTCCAAGTAAGCTTCAAACTGGGTGGCATGAATAGTAAGGACCATTAAAATACATGACAGAATTTAGTACTGGAGAGATGGCACATTATATAGCTACAATCTCCAGTAGACTCTCAAAGCTAACTTCAGTTGCAGCCAAACCTCCCACTGCCGCCACCTTATTACAGCCATTATCTGTGTTGCTAAGGTGAAAGCAATACAGCAAGTTATGCCTACGTTTTGCTGTGCAGATGCACCCTGAGAATACTTTAGTGTGCATGAACAGTAGCCTTTTCAGTAGAGATCATACAGCTACAAGGCCGAAGATCACTGTTATTCTAGGGCAGAGCTAACCTAGAAGCCTCTATAAAGAAGTTGATATTATAGATCTTGAAAGAACTCAGTAACTGTCAATACAGAGAGTTACCCAGTCTTTGCTGTGGAAAAATTTGCAAAGATTCTTAGCAAAATTATGCTACCATTATTTACATTCATCTCTTAACTGATATAAAGGGATGAGTTTTGCAAATCTGTGCACAGCTTTTAAAAATACATATTTATAAGCAGTCCCCAATTCAGCTGTCACGTTCCTTTCTTTTGTGCTTAAAGTGTATTTGAAAGTGCTCAGTAACTCGAGGGAAATCACTTGCAGCCAGTCAGGAATGATCATGGAAATGGAAAATCCCTCGTTGTCTCACTGAGGAAACTCAGACAAGGCTGTATAATCAGTGTAAAGCTGTTCTGCCTGCTCTGTGAAGGGACCCACACAGCACTGTAATATCCAGCTCAGGTGCAGCCCAAACCCCTGGCAAAAAGGGAAAGAACAGGCCAAATGTCAGTCCAGAAAATATTTCGTTTTCTAGGAGTTGCTGGTATTTGGCAAGTATCTTTATCTTGTCTTTTCTCTTTCTGTTTGAAAGAGCCCGACACTTATATGGAGCCTTTGGGTATGTCTGTACCAGGCCAATGGTATGATAGTACTTTAAACTTGGCTCAACTGTACGCATATAAACTTCCAAGTTCTGGTAGTAGGATCGCAGTGGTGCTTAAAGAGGGCTTCAAAACTACCCTGGGATTCTGAAATGCACCTTCAGTGACATTGATGTCATGAGGCAACCTGTTACCAAATAGTCTGTACAGAAACTTTATTTTCTATGCCTTCACATTCATTGCTCCCTTTGCCATCTAGTCGAGAACTAGTTGGCATAAGCTACTTCCACAATTTTTAAATTGCATTTTGTCTAGGTATCAAAACCGTGTTGCATGTTTTTTAAAGAAGATACTCAAGAGGCTGTAGCTGTTTGCAAGAGATCTATGTGATACAGGGAAAGTTTATGAAGCAGGAGAAAACATCTTTACCAGCCGTTTCTGAGCCTTCCCCTGGATCCTGAATTCAGGATGAATGAGGAGACACGTGGCTTCATAGTGCCTGGCTGGTGGAACAGAAGGTACTGAGGGCCTGCTCCTCTACCTGTCACTTCCACTGCAGGTATGAGGAATGAAAGGATTTTGACTGTGCAAAGAGTGTAAAATGAATGAGGTAGGATATTTTTCTGAAGAGATTTTGGCAGCAGTCTAGTATCAGTTGCATGTGCTGGACAGGTTTAACCTGGGCATAAGGCTCCAGGGGTTGCTCAGTGTGCTGTGTGTCTTGAGGGTAAGAGAAACATTGAGTTGAATTCTAAGGTCTCCCTTCCTCCTTAGTATTGCCATTTTGAATGTAGGCCTTTGCTCCCAGTAAACACTGTTTCTGTAGTTGTCTCTCTGGCTAATGCCTGTCATGATCTGGTGAGAGGGACAGCTAGTTAAGTCACAGTATGACACTTCATGATTATCCAAGACTGGAAAGTCATAGTAAGAGCCAAGTGCCTTTCTAATGTGTACATGGTCTCAAACTTGCATGGCATACCTGGTGTCATTTCATATCCTTTGACCACCTTGTCTGGAGAATGGAAATTGTTGGTTTTGCCCAGTTGTTATAGTTGACTTCAGGATGGGTCTGTGATCAGGAACTTTCATCAATGAACTTCTTGGAAAACTAAATAAGTTATAGTAATTTTTATTAAGTCCTCAGAACCTCCTGTGCAGCTTGCATTTAGCGAGCAAAGGAAACTATTCAAATTATGCTTAGCAAGTCCCATAGTTCTCTAAGGAGAGCTGGGTCTCATGCTGTGCTCAGCCTAGTTTCCAAGCCAAATTGACATGGGGGCATTTGGAGAAAGCTTTGTAGAAGTGTCCAGATTGTTGACACTTTCTCCAAATAGACCTATTAACCTATGAAGGAATTTGAGATTTGTACACCCTGAGTTGTGAGGGTCTCTGAGCCATGTTTTCAATGATCACATTATTCATATTCTTGAGGTAAAAAAATATTCCATTGACATATTATGTCTCGCCTTGTGTTTCCTGATACTATATAGGAGGCTGCATCTATGCATTTCTGATTTCAAATTTAACCACACTTAGAAACTTTCTTTCTCCAGGTGGAATATAGTCTGTTGACACAGTTGGCTTTTTACAGTGCGGTGAAATATTAACCACTTCCTCTCCTCCAGTCTAGAACATCAAACTTTTGACCTGTCTTTTAGGAGGCAAGCTCATTTACACCAATCAAAACCTGAACTAATGTCATTTTTTTCAGGGAAGCTATTTTGGATTTACACCCTTTTAAAAGCAGAGTTTGCTCTTGAGTGCTCTCCTTCCTCTCAACCTCCTCCTGCCTGGTTAAAACATTGAAGTTTTTGTAGGCTCCCATATTAAATCCACAGCAGCCTGGAAGTCAGGCAGTCCTATGCCATTGTGGTAAATATATCAACTCTCTCTGAAATAGATTTGCCTTTCATCAGATTCTTCTTTAATGAGGTAAAAGATTTAATTTCATGGTTAAAAAAATAAAATTAAATAAAAGATACATGAGCAACTCCATTAGACTCTGTAGGAAAATGAGAATTGCCAGACAAGGTCTAGACAGCAGTCCAGTAACTTTTCTCTGAAATGGTTAATTATGGAACAAATAGCTCACTTTCAATGCTGCCTTGAGAAAAGGTCCAACTATCAGATGGTCCAGAACCTAGAGAGAAAATTACTTTCCTAATAAGCGCATCTCATACATTCTCGCTTTGGCAAAGTGCGTTGCACTTAAGTAAAACATAAGGACTAGAAACAAAAAGGGAAAGGGAAGAGCTGGTATGTCTGTGCAAAATAAGCAGGTATATACATGTATGTGTGTATACAACTGAACCACTACCACCCTGTGCTGAACCTTCTGGCCAGCCCATGGGCACAGGGCAGGGCAGTTCTTTGCTGGTGGTGGGAGGAGGGAGCGCAGCACAGTGTAACCCCTGCTGTGTAGCAAGCTGTAAAGTGGCCACAATGCAGGGGGGCTGGATTTGACCCTAGAAGATGCTGCGCACAGGGACTCTCAGGCCTCTGCAAGCAAATCCCATAGCTTTTAATCATCTGAGTCTTTTATGCACAAGAGTTTTGTTGTTCTGTTTTGTTTTTTATAGATGGTACAAGAAGTATTAATTCCCTGGACTGCTTTCAGAAGAGAAAACCTGAAAGGCGTCTGTGTTGTCTGTTGTTCCCCTCAATATAGCTCTTATACCAACTGTATCCTTTGCAGTCAGCTTCTGGAAAGGACAAAAATTAAGTTAGAAAACTCAGAACATTTTGTAAGTTCCTCACCCTCGTTACTGGACTGTTTGCTTTTGTCTGTCAGTAGATGTAAAAAATGTAAAATAATTTTTTCCTCTTTTGCTGAGGGTTAGTTTATTCATCTGTACTGTAGTGTTGGAACAGGCACAGGTGCCAAGAGTCACTTCCAAGATTATATCTTAATAACTTCCTCAAGTGTCCATTAGCCTGGAGATGCAAATTGTTTTACTGAGGCATTGCTTGTTACTCTCCCTGCACTTTTTTTTTTCCCCTGGATCTGAGACCCCCCTGAATCCATGTTGCTGCTGTCTGAGCCAGCTGCTGAAAGGAGTAAAATCTATTGTACTATCCTTCCTGAATTGTAATGTGTCTTTAAGCATATGCAGCTCATAGCAGAGGGCCCCATAGAATAAAAAGGGCATTTCTCCCCAGTTCTCTTGCTATCATTGTCTGGCTGCCTGCTCAGGGGCTTCTTACCTTAATGTTTTGCAGCATTGTAGGACTGTGACATCTCCACTAAATGGGACATAGTCTTGCTTGTACCTGCTCACACTCTTGACTGGTTAGAAATGCCTATTAAGCCACCTCTATGGGAGTATTGAAATGAGTCACATTGCATTCATGTTGTTAGTATGGGGCTCTGGGCTAGTAGGAGAGTCAATGCAGCAAGAGTTAACATTTCCCCTTGCAGCCCTGTCTTGAGTGCCTGAGATCTGGGAGCATGGATGGGGAGGTGGCACAAACAGGAAAGATGCTTTCTGGCTCCATGAAGATTTTCTTTGCTGCCTCACCTAAAGGAAGAGCAGCCAGTGTTTTAATAGGGGCTTAGTGTCATTTCGTGATAGACCCTCAGTGGGGCTGAGCATCCTCTACCTACAGAGGACAGTTTATTTGTGTTGTGGCTGCTCTTGAAGCACTGAGAAGCTCCAGCTCACTGCTTCAGCTACCTTATGGGATACTCTGAATGCAAAGGAAATTATTTGGCAGCCTGTTTCAGCAGACGATATCGTTGTCATTGCCAAATGCTTTCCTCCTGCCTTGCCTTGGGGTGGGCAGGCGGGGGAACACCCGCAGCTAATTAGAAACAGGTATTTGTCTGCAGGTAACACTGCCAGACAGAAGCCCTTTTGCATCTCGCAGAGTCCACGCAATCTGCAACATCTGAACAAGCCCCATAGGGAAAGAGATGAATTTTTCACACCTGTTTCTCCAAATTTAATAATAATAAAAAATTCCATGCAAGCTCAAGAAGGCAACATTCCAGTAACATTTTGCTTTTACTGACTGAAATTTCCCGTAAGATGGGCCTCTGGCTATAGAATGGAAAATCTGTCCTCACTCACTTCCCCCTCAGTACTGGGCGGATATATGGAGTCTGGTTGCTTTTTTATTCTTGCCGGGGCTGCTGCAGTAGCTCTGTGTTTGTTAGTCCCGGGTGCCATGAAGTCAGAGCCACGAGTCTCCCCATTGCAGTAGGCGGTGGGGGTTGGTAGTTTGTTCCAGGGGACGTTCCTAAGCCCTGTGTCACTTCATTACGCAGCAGATTGGGAACAGACACTAGTAATGTAGACAGAAGAAAAAAAGAAAAGAAAAAGTGGAGTCATAATACTATCAAAGAAATACAAGTAAAGTCCATAAGTGCTTCTGCGCCTTGGCCAAATGCCAAGTTGAAATCCAAGATGCTTGATGTGTTGAATTCTGAGTTTCCCACCACACTGCTCTTTTTTGTATTTTATTTTTATTTAGCAACAGTTAGTGAGATACAAACTTTACTGTGTAGCAGTTACCACGTTGAGGTGGTGGAAAACTACAGTAGGAGGACATGGGCTGAATTTGGCTATAATTGACTGGAATTCATGACTTGGAGTATCTTTTGTTGGCTTTACAAAATGGAATCACTTCCTAGCTGTAACAAGCAATCTTGGACATGATCATTTTGGGATACTAAAGCACTGACTGTTACATGAGTACTTCTAATCCTCATTGCAAAATGGTGTCTGTAAAAACCTTTTAAAAAAGAAATAAAATATTTGGAATTTGATACCTATATAGGTTCTGAGTCCTCTCTCTGTTCTCCAGGCATCAGTTTTAGAATTCAGCCTTGTGGGAGGCACTGCCTTTGCCAGAACAAATGCAGTTTAAAACAACAACAGTAGAAAAAACTCTTATAATGCAAATGTTTGCCCTAAGAATTGCTTTAGATGAGAGAAACCTAACTGCACTCTAACAAAATCAGGGCTGTTCTGGAGATGACAAATTAAAGCAGAGACATACAGCAGGAACTCTTTTTTTTCTTGGTTAGATCCTCATTTTAGTTGTGTGCTTCTGTGCATTCCCTATCATAGACAACAACTGCCATTTGTTTGGGATAATCAAAAAGTTGAATTTACCCCTGTACACAGCAACAAGATTTTTTTGCTCTGCCTTGATTGTTCTGAAAACATAGGCATTATTAAGTTACTGATACTTATAGCACAAAACACACAAAAAAAATGTCTGTTTGTTTGTGAATTGAACTTGTGCCTTCAACTATCTTCAAATTTGTAAATCAAGTTTTGGAGAAGTATTTGCACAATACTGTCATACAATTTGCACTCTAAAAGTATGGGGATAAAAGAATTGTGTTCAGAATAAAAGCAGCATACATGATTTCTATTGTTGTGCTGTCATATAAATAGGTTGCAAGCAACCTTATTTCAGTGTGGAATGATTTGGACTATTCTGTTGTGGAAGGTTTGCCTTGTTTGCTAGCTCTGAAAGGGACATAATCTTAAATCTGAGCTAAGAAAGATGGTTATGAGCAAGAGATAAGGCTTAAACTGAATTTAGAATCATAGAATGCTTTGGGTTGGAAGGGACCGTTAGAGGTCATCTAGTCCAACCCGCCTGCAGTGAGCAGGGACGTCTTTAACCAGATCAGGTTGCTCAGAGCCCTGTCCAACCTGACCTTGAATGTTTCCAGGGATGGGGCCTCCACTACCTTGCTGGGCAACCCGTTCCAGTGCTTCACCACCTTCATTGTAAAAAATTTCTTCCTTATCTCTAGTCTAAATCTACCCTCCTTTAGTTTAAAATTTACTCTTCTGTTGTTGGTTAAGAGAGCCCCAATCTTATGAGGAGATAAGAGGGTGCTCCTGGGTTTTCGAGAATGCAGGAAAGGCACTTGGTAGAAGGAGTAGTCAGTTATGCATAGTCCTGTCTTACTCTAGCATATATTTTGCTTCTGCTGTGTTATCTGATGGACTCTAGTCTAAGTCCAGGGTGGACTACACTGCCCTATTAAAGATATGAAGAAGTGGGAAATAAGAAAGGATTGGTCAGGGTTCAATTACAAACTTGCATTTTTTTTGTTAAATTAATGACTTAGATGCTTCTGACAAATTCACTCTGGTTTTTTTTGGTTTTTTTTTTGTCTCAAAATTATTGCTAAGCCTGGATTTCTTAAGATACAGAAGCAACGTAAGAAGTGAGCTAACCCATTTGAAGAAGTCTGGGATTACAGCTGTGTTTAATAAAATCTGAGTTAGCTATAGAGAATGTAAGTAAGCTAAATCCCATCTGCTTTGAGGTTTCCCTTTGGTCCCAGAAGAAGCCAAATGCAGGATATGAGGAGAGGTGTATGGGCTCCTACCGGAAATGCTGGGAAAAAGGCAAGGAAAAAAGGCCTCCTCCTTCTCCTTCGGTCTGCTTTCATGATGTGACCTCACTAGCGACACAGTGCAGTGTGTTGAGCAATACACAAGGAGAGAGCAGAAAGAGCTTGTGTTCCCCCTCACTGCCATATAAATGGGATCAGAGCTCTGTGAAGAGCCAGCATCACCTCTCCCTTTTCCCATTGATTTGCTGCGTCCATAGATATCTCGGGTAAAATAGGCAACACCAGGAACTGGGCTGGTAGGACTATGCTCCTGTCTCTTCATGCTGGGTGCAAACTGAAGATGAACAGCTAGATCGGGCAGGACATTTCTGAGGACTCTTCTGAGTGATGTGGGATTAATCATGCAGCTGGCCCTTGCAAGTCTTTGACAACTTTGATATGATATTCCAGCTGGTCGGGGGTAATTCTGAGAAAAAACAGAGGAGAGGGAGACACTAATTAGCACTTTTCACTAAAAATTGGCAAGATTGGAGCTGGGGAGTCAAGTCAAAATTCTCACAAGTCTGCTTTTCCTTGACCATGTTTCTTGCTACATTATCAAGAAGTGATGCAATAATTAGGCAAATGTAGCTGTAAAAACCTCTTTGTTAGTACTCAGGGAAGCCAGAATTATATTTCAAGGATATGTGTCTATCGTACCTACCATTCCCTTCTGCTCCTGGGGTACTGCTCTTGAACCTGAGGTTCAACATCCACAGTTAGTTCTTCCTTGAAAATGAGCAGATTAGTTACAACTCTCACACTAAAACACTTGGCTGGTCTGTACAAATGCTGTGCAGGTCAAACAGCTCTGCTGTCTGGCTTATGTCTCTAGTATTTCAGTGAACCTTTCACCTCTTCAGCTGATTGCAGAGGCTAAGAATTACAACGCAAATGATTGGTTCTCCATCAGCCAGATTCCTGACTTTCTCTAATGATTTTATCTGCTGGTCATCCCCAAAAGCTGGATGGAGAGGTTAAATATCCTTATTTGCTAATCTGTGGCTATGATTTATTAGTTTAAAACAATTTTAGGATATGCTTTGAAGACTAGAGATGTAAGTGTCTAGAGCCAGGTAGTTTTTAGTTGTTTTGGGACATTTCCTGTCTTCTCAACCACAGCTTGAGATTTCTAGTACTCGGACAGACAGCTTTCCTCCAAGGTTTGTTTTGGGGGGAGATTTTTTTTTTTGACTCAAGGGACAGACAAACAGGTGTCTTCGTCACTTGTTGGGGTGCTTTGAATAGAAATGTTTTTTTCTCCTCTCTTACGTCAGTGGATCAGGACTATCTTTGTAAAAGTCTGTCAAACTGTGCAAGATGGACACAGTGTGTCTGCTTATCCTCAGGTGGGTCTTTTATGGATGCTTTTATGGATTCTATTTATTGATAGAACATTGATTGGAATACCTATTATAAATACTAATTTGTCTATATGCTTGCTTACCTTCACTCACAGGAATGCTAGTAACTATATGAATGATATGATGCTTATAAATGTGGCTATACAGCAGCTTTTATTCAATTTCCAGAAGGTCCTTCTGCCACATTTTTCTACAGTGTCTTCCTGTGTCAGGGTTTTGCTTTAGGATTAAGACAGCCATTGCGACCAGCTTTCTACTTTAAAGGTTGGACATGGTTACCTTGACAGCCAGTGGGTCTTGTCTCTCCAATTAGAAAAATTAATCACTGCACAGTGATTATCAAACCCACCACCTTCAACTCCATGGATCCAAATCCTTGTGAAGTTTCTCTTTTGTTATGTTGGGGGGTTGCATGCATACATTTGTTATGGGTTACCTGTTAGATAACTAACTAGGCCAGTTACAGCTTTTAGACTAACTGACAGTATTGCCTGAAGCATGAATGGCTAAACTGAAAGACTATATTACCTTTAAGGTCCCATCTCACTCTTTTTCTGTGTAAGTGCTTTGACATTTTTTGATGAAACATGCAGTTGGGACTAAATATTGCTTAAACTCATGAAACCGTTTCTCTGTTTTTTAGTTACAGCACAGCATGGCTCACACTAATTAGAATCTTTTAAGGAAGTAGTTAGCTACCAGAGGAGCTTCTTGTTAAATCCTCATTCTCCTTTTTCCTAAGAAAGTAGATTTTTATATTTAGTAGCAGCAAACAAAGATATTTCTATGTAACAGGTGCACATTTTTGCAGAGGAGTAGTCTCACGCTTGTGCTAGGTGAGTGGTCCATTTATGGTGACCAGTTGGCATGTCTCTTAGTGACTGAACACATTTTCTGGGAGCAACATCTCACTCAGGGAAGTGTTTCTTTCGTGAACCTTTTACTGCAAGGCCCTTCAGGGCCACCACTTATTCCAGGAGGGCATCAAAGATTATGGAGTGTCCACGGCTTTTTTACTGGGGTGTGGAGGAGCTGATGGGAGGCATTAATGTGGCATAAATGAGGATGTTTGGGTAGCAAGCTCCATCAAATTCCTACCCAAAATTAAGACAGATTCTTATTAAACAAACCATACTTGATATATCAAGATACAGACCAAGGGAACATTGCTATCACTGCCTGTGGAGAGCTACATTTTTCAGCTACCATGTTCATTAGATGCCCTGATCTCTTTGTAAGGGAGTGCTTAGGTAGAGCAATCCTGTGGGTAATGTAAGCTACCTTGCTCCCAGGCCAAAACCTTTGTGATGATGGGTGGAATTGCATCGTGTTTTCTAACAAAAGGATACTTAGGTGTGCTCACATCTGTTTGTGCTGTATAACTATCCACCCTTCAGTATTTTATTGGCATTAGGAATCCTCATCACTGTAGGGCATATACTGATAATGGCTATCGTTATATTTGAACATCTTTCGTACAGAATGGATAAGCACTACGGACTTTTGCTTTGCTGTTTTTATTACTTAAGCTTCAGTAGGGAATCTGTTCCTGCAAGACATTTAAGGATGTATTTAATGTGATTAGCTGTAATTTTGACATCAATAAGCTTAAAAACATGATTACAGTAAAGTGCACGCAAGCATTTAGGGATGGATAGAAGCCTGTGCTTAAGTATTTTTATGAACTCAAGCAGTTAGAGGATACAAACTGGTGTGGCACGGTATAAAACCTTTACAGCAGTTGAGTTACTTTCCTTGTGTCATCTATGGATTAACCACCTATGAGTAATGCTAACATGCTGATAAAAACTTTATGCCATCCCATATTGTGAGCTTTGCTTTCTCACTGAGTCCTCAGCAATTTGGTATATTCTTCCTTGTCGCTCTTCCTACCTTGATACATAGCGAAAGCTATATTTTGTCTCATAAACTTCTAATAAAATATAC